>SKCR01023248.1:0-50072 GCA_019454045.1 Zanthoxylum bungeanum | reverse complement strand
AAACGCAAAATATTTTTGTAATTTTGAAAATTTTTCAATTTTTTTGTATTTTTCGAAAAATTTTGGACTAAAAATAAAAATAACACACAAACTAAAAACAATGTACTAATCAACTAATTTCCTCCCCCAAACCTAAATGAGACATTGTCCTCAATGTCTTAAACAGTAAAAGAAGGTCGTATCTGGTTAGCTGAAAATCTACAGGAAGGTTAAGATCCAGATTAATCCGACGTCTCTTACCACGATCGTCCTCGGACCAATTTATCTTTGAAAGGATAGGGTCAACTCGTGGTTCATAGGCTATGAGTTGGTCAATTAGATCTGGGGCAGTTCTGGAAGTAAAGAGGAGTTCTTTCAAAGGTTTTGACACAAACCCATTTCTCCGAGCATCATCAAGAAACACACAAAGAAAATCATACAATCCATCAACGTTGAGTAGTCCAATTGGTTTCTGGTGTATGTTCAGGTTTGCCCAAGATAGAACTATAAAAATTTCCTCCAATGTGCCCAAGTCACCTGGCAAAGCAATAAAAGCATCAGCACGGTTAATCATTTTCACTAGTCTTTCAGACATACCTGGCACAATTAGTTCCTCTTCGTTTGATGGTTCAATAAGATTTGCCTCTGCCAAGGGTTTTGGGATGATTCCCAAAACGTGACTGCCTCCTTCCTGTACGGCCTTTGAAATGATCCCCATTAGTCCAAGATTGCCTCCGCCATATACTAAGAGCATATTTCTTGCAGCTAAGACTCGACCTAATTCATGTGCTGCTTCTACGTATTGTGGTTTAGTACCAACACTACTACCGCAAAACACACAGATGTTTTCAACTCGTCTTCTTGAAGTGGCTTCCATGTTTTACTCTGGATGTCTTCAAAAGTACAATGATGGGTTGAATTTATAATACCTGAAAGGGGTGAGCAAAAATAATAGCACTAGTACCTGCCAAATGACAATTATTAGTTAAACAAATCGTGATAATCAAAAAGGTCTAGATCCTGTCGGAGAAAATAAAAGAAAACAACAAAACAAATTTCAATTATTAGGAAAAGACAAAGAGATATAATATTTACAAGAAAAGTAGCCGCTTGATTGACGTCTATGCGTCAGGGACAAGCTTCCCATCCAATTTTCTTATAAATTGGCAAACAGGGTCTTTTTGAGTCAGATTCCCGAGACTTAACAGTTGTCTTTCCTTTTGGAATTGTGCATATAACATGCGAATTTCATGATACACACATCCACTGGGATGCGTCTCAAGATTTTTAGATATGTCATCCAAAGACTCCTTACTTAAGCCATCCCTAATGAAGTTAATCTTATCTTCGCGGTTATCGGACACCATTCCTAAAGAACGAAAACGAGTATTACAAAACATGTGAGCACATTTATAACAAACACACATTCTTTTGGCTCTTCTCTTTTTAGTATATGTGCTCTTTCCTAAGCCATGCAGATGTAAAATAAAAGAGTCAGAAGACTCACCTGCCAATCGGAACCCGTGCTTCAATTACCCAACGAATATCATTAGGAACACCATGGATTGTTAGTAACCTCATCCGTTCCAAGCGAGCTTTGTAAACTTTCATCATAGATTTTTGAGGGAGAGAAGGAAATTGCTTGTGAAGATTTGCGAGAGCTTCTTCCATCTTTAAATGTCTTAATCTGCAAAAACTAAACACACAAAATTAAATCACAATATATACAAAAATTGCATGGGTTGCCTCCCTGCGAGCGCTAAGTTTAAAGTCGTCAGCTAGACGTGACTTCTCGAACGTTAGGCTGGATCTAAAAGTGTGACACTTTCTTTTTGTCGCTCAAATGATTCTCCCCAGTAGTGTTTGACACGCTTGTTCTTAACCTTGAAAGTCTTGTTGGAGTCAGGATCATGTATCTCAACGGCTCTATTTGGTAAAACTTTGGTGATCACAAATGGATCTGACCACCGTGATTTTGGCTTCCATGGGAAGAATTTCACCTTTGATTTGTTTAACAGTACCTTCTGCCATGGTTCCAGTTGTATGCGCACTAACTTCTCATCTTGTCTCTTCTTGGCCTTTTCTTTGTACAATTTGGCATCCTCAAAAGGCTGATTGTGAAATTCCTCCAATTCGTTGAGCTGGTGGAACTTTTTCTCTTCTATTTCTTGTAGAGCAAGAATTGGCTCTTTCAGTGCAAAAGATGCTTTATCTTTAGGCTCCACAGGCAATTGACATGTTTTAAGTTTGTTAGTAGAACTTTGCATTGCATTGGAGTTCTGAATGGTACTGTGTATCACATCAAGTCTGAAACATTCATCCTTCTTTTCATCATCTGGGAAATTCATGGCCTTGAAAACATTGAATGTTACTTCTTGGTCATGTACCCTCATGGTTAATTCTCCTTTTTGTACATCAATAATGGTTCGACCTGTATCCAAGAATGGTCTCCCAAGGATGATTGGCACGTCTGCGTCTTCCTCCAAATCAAGGACAATAAAATCTGCTGGGAAAATGAATTTGTCAACCTTGACCAGCACATCCTCAACTACGCCTCTTGGAAATACGAGCGTTCTATCAGCAAGTTACAGTGAGACTGAAGTTAGCATTATTTCTCTAATCTGTAATTTCCTGAAAATAGAAAAAGGCATCAAGTTAACACTAGCACCTAAATCACACAGAGCCTTACCGAAGTCATGTTCTCCTATGGTGCAAGGAACAGTGAAACTGCCAGGATCTTTCAACTTTGGGGGGAGTTTCCTCTGAATGATAGCGTTGCATTCTTCTGATAATGCTAATGTCCCGTAATCTCCCAATCTCCGCTTTCGTGAAAGAATGTCTTTCATGAATTTGGCATAGCTGGGCATTTGTTCCAACGCTTCTGCAAATGGAATGTTGATATGCAGCTTTTTGAAGATCTCCAGGAACCGAGAAAACTACTTGTCCAATTTGTTCTTCTGAAGACGCTGAGGAAAAGGTGGAGGTGGAATGATCTGTTCTTTTTCCTTTGCTTCTTTTTCCTCCATTTGTTGCTTTGTTTCTTTTGGAACTTCCTCAGTAGTTGTTTTGGCTCCAACATCTTTGTTGATTTCAGTACCGCTTTTTAACATGATGGCATGACATTGCTCCTTCCCCATGTTTCTTAGATTTGGCTCTGTGTTGCTAGGAAGGGTACCTGGCGGTCTGTAACTCTGAGCATTTGCCAGTTGTCCCATTTGATTCTCCAGTGCTTTAATAGAAGCAGATTAACTTTGAATTAATGCTTCTTGGGATTGAAACATAGCATCATATCTTGCTGCTTGAGAATCGTGTTTTGCTTCTATATTTTTCAAGTGGGTCAACACTTCTGTTATTTCTGATTCATTTGCCTACTCCTGGCTTTTGTTATGTTACTGGAATTCAGGTGGTGAATAGTTCTGCTGTTGGCCTGAATTGTTGCTCCATGATAAATTAGGATGATTCCTCCACCCTGGGTTGTAGGTGTTGGAATATGGATTGTTCCCCTGTCTGTTGAAATTATTGACATAATTCACCGTTTCTTCAAGTTGGTTCGACTCTGGTGCTCCTCCATATGGTGAACTTGTGGATCCAGTGGTAAGAGTCTCCATAAATTTGCATATCTGATCTAGCTTGGTGTTGACTGCTGTATTGGCTCCACTTTCATAAATTCCTGTAATTCTTTGGATCATGCTCCTTTCTGTTGGCCACAAAGAATTATTGTTGGCCATTTCTTCGATTAGGTCCCAGGCTTGATCTTCTCCTTTTTCCATCAAAGCTCCTCCAGCAGCAGCATCTATTATGGTTCTCATTATTCCAGAAAGCCCATTATAGAATGTTTGGACTTGAAGCCATTTTGGAATATCATGGTGAGGACTTTCCGGAGCAAATTTTTATACCTTTCCCAAGCTTCGTAGAGAGTTTCAGAGTCTTGTTGTACAAAGGATGTGATGTCATTCCTCAGTTTTCCAGTTCTGGCTGGTGGAAAATACTTTGCAAGAAATTTGGTGGCTAAAGTGTTCTAAGTTGTGATAGAACCTACTGGTAGTGAATGTAGCCAGGCTTTAGCTCTGTCCTTCAGGGAATATGGAAAAACTCACAGTCTCATTGCTTCTTCAGCTTCTCGGTTGTAATTGAAAGTGTCGCAAACTTCCAGGAAGTTGCTGATGTGGGCATTAGGATCTTCAGTTGCATTCCCCCCCAAACTGAACTGACTGCTGAATCATCTGAATGCATGTTTTGATGTCATTTGCATTTGCTGGTAAGGGAGGAAGTACAATACAAGAAATAAGTCTGTCAACCACCGGAATGGTTCTGTCTCGAATGGGAATTGGTGGTGCAACTTCCAAAGGTTCAGGTTCCATGTTGACTAAAGCTTCTTGGCCTTCTCGCCTTTCCCTTCTCAACTGTCTAATAGTTCTTTCAATTTCCGAGTCAAGCGGTCGAAGTTCAAAACTTCTGGTTCGTCTCATGAAGTTTCTGAGAACCTGAAACACAAGAAAACAAAAACAATAAGTAAAAAGAAAATTAGATACAAGTAAAGGTATCTAACCCATAAACTAATAGTAAAAGATAAATAAGTCCCCGGCAACGGTGCCAAAAACTTGACCGGCGTAAACACACACATATAACGCAAGCGTACGTATCGTTCAAGTAGTATAAAAATTATCGATCCCATGAGGACTTAATATCTAAACTATTAATTTTATGAAGTCAAATGATTACTATTATCTAACGGATTGATTGATTGATTTGAAATGGTGACGATTCTAAATTTAAAAGCAAGTAAATAAGAGTGTCGAAAGTAGGTTTTAAGAAAATTCAATATTAAAAACTATCTAGGGTTGTTATTTCTTGTAATATCATTTTAAAGATGAAGTGGTTATCTTAAAGTTGGGTAATATATTGATTTATTAACCTGGAACACTAAATTATGTAAAAGCCTCTTCCGATGGTCAATTACAAATACCTAGTATAATCCAATTGAACCATATGTCTATGTCAACCAAATTACCTAGATTCATTAAGATTAAGTTCCAATTAAAGCTACCCCCGCCCGACAGGTATATTCCTATCATGTAAGGAAATCTATTAAAGGGTTATCTATCCTCAAGAAAGATCGTGGGCTATTGAGTCTAAGGTCTTAAACTTAAAATCCATATGTCTAGTTCATTTTAAGTTTACCTAGTCAATTTTATTAGTAGCCAGTTAATAAAAAACATTAAGATTAAGACTCAATAAATAAATCTTTATATTACACAAACTTTAATTTAACCCCTTATAAACCGGTGATATTAAAAGTCATCACAACCCCAGATAACTAATTTAGTTACAATACATAACTAGGGCTAGTAAAAACTTGAAAATAAAAGACATAAAGTAAAAATGCGGTAAAGTAAATACTGAAAAGTAAATTACAATAAAATAAAATGCTAAGGTAAAAGGAATTACTTTTACTACTACTAATTTAGATATCTCCCATAAAATAATATATAAACTTGTGATAATATTACCATCCGACCAATCTGGCGGTATCCTGATTAAGTCAAATTAAGTCCAACCAGCCATTAAGGCGGTAATATTTGTCTATAAACCAGCCATAAAGGCGGAACCAAAATTAAATTACCAACCGACCAATCTGGCGGTATCCTTGATTAGTCAGGTTTTAAATAGATTAAAATTAAATTACCAACCGACCAATATAGCGGTATCCTTTTTAAGTCAAATTTTAAATAGTGAATATATTATTTTTAAGGGAGATTAATCTAAATAGCAATAGTAAAAGAATTACCTTTCACCCTAGCTGGGGAAGTTACCTCCTCATGGTGAATAGTAAAAACTGTAAAAAGTAAAGAAAGTAAATTACTATTATTACAGAACGTAATTAAAATTAATTACAAAACTAAAATTAAAAGAAATTTAGAGAGAGAATGACTCTCTATTTACATCAAAGAAATGAGAGAGAATGGTGCAACTAAAACTGAAATCTCGAGCTCAATTTATAGGCCTCGGTGGGTTTCCAGCGTCGCGACGCCAAGGCCTTTGGCGTCGCGACTCCAGCACTTTTTGGCGTGGCATGCTGAAGGCTTGACACGTGGCAATTTGGATAAAAAGATAAGGCGACACGTGGCGAGGCGGCTAAGAGCTCAATTATTATGCTGACGTGGTGATGATGTGGTACTGATGTGGTAAGGCGGCTGGGATCAATTGTCGGCACCGTAGGATGATGACACGTGTCACGCTGTGATTGGCTGATGATGACGTGGCATGTTGACTCGGTTGACCTGCTGACGTGGATGATGACGTGGCAAGACGCGTGGCAGAGTTGACTCATTGACCGGATGACATGGCGACACGTAGGATGACACGTGGCACACGTGGAAATAGTAATTTTCGGCACCGTAGGATGATGACACGTGGCACGACTTACGTTAGTAGATCGGCTGTGATGGTGACACGTGTCACGCCGCACGTTAGCAAAGTCAAACCTCTCAAATTCTGAACCGTTGACCCGACGCACATTAGCAGACCACTGTGCACGTTAGGCGTCGCGACGCCAAGGTCTTGCGCGTCGCGACGTGCCCAAATTACCAAAATGTCCTTTTTCCAATTTTCACTGTTTTGGTCCAAATCACCTCCAGAATGTCCTGAAACTTTATTTATCTACAAAATAACACAAAACACATCAAACTATTCACAAAACTCATGAAACTATACAAAATATTAGGTTAAATGAGTGGGAAATAGTGATAGAAATACCACTCATCAATGATTATGGATTATTTAATGATTAATCCTTCGTAGATTGATACTGTCTCATATCATCTCAATCCAGGAACTAATCATAGGGACCTCCTATCATCTATACATCTGGGTGATCTAATCACAAATGATAAGAGTGCAATCTCATTGTCACATAGTTAATTTGTACAACAACACCATGATCTGTACAAATAGTGACGCTATGGGTCATAATTGTCCAACAAATAATTCCTAAACTATTTAGAGATAAAGTCACACTTGTGTTTTGATTTTAATTTTCATCTTTTCTTAGTTATGTTTTTCTAAACTTTTGTGAGAATAAGGAAGAAGAAGAAAAGTGGCTAGGGTTCAAGAATGAATTCTCTCCAAAAGAAAAATCATATTTTTCTTTATATACTTAGGGTTTGTAATTTTCAAAAAAAACAAAATCCTTCCCCTTTTTACCCATTGTAATAATCGGCCATGGCATAAGAAAATAGGAATTTTTGTAACATCAATATTAACTTTCCATAATGGAAAGGATGTTACAAAATAAAAAGATTAATTCCTATTAAAAGATATGTAACTTCCAAATAAAGTCTGAGGGTTTCCAAAACCCAAAATTTGGAATTTACACAATTAACTTTTTATTTAATTATATCATATATAATTAATAGGGGTGGGCGCGGTTCGGTTTGATTCGGTTTTTGCTAAAAACTGAACCAAACCATATTTTACGGTTCAGATTTTTTACCTCTCAAACCAAACCAATAAATAACGGTTTGGTTCGGATTGAAAATTTTTTAAACCAGCGGTTTGCGGATTGGTTCGGTTCGGTTTAGGATTATTATATTTGAAATAAATTTTCATCCACTTAAGTGAAGACAAAAAAAATTGAGGCACAATTAATTCTTGTATTTTTCAAAAATTACCTCGAATAATGATGCTACCATCATTCTAATTAAGAGACAAATTCAACATCTTACTTTCAAGAATAATGATGCTACCATAAAACAAAAAATTTAAGAATAAATATATTAACAAATAAATTAAAGAATAAAAGTATTAACAAATAAATATATTAACAAAAAATTTAAGAATAAAAGTATTAACATACTAATAAAAAGAAAACATAATATAAAATTAAAAGAAAAATACAAATACAAATACAAATTTTTTAATAAAAAATATATAATTTTTTTTATTATAACGGTTCGGTTCGGTTTAACAGGTGCGGTTCGGATTAGCCCCTGAACCAAACCGTAAACCGTTTGCGGTCGACCAATCCGAACCGCAAACCGAACCGTTAGGAAAAAAAAACCGTAAATTCGGTCCGGTTTGGTCCGGTTTGCGATTTGGTTCGGTTCGTTGTTCTTTTGGCCCACCCCTAATAATTAAATGCCAAATGTTTATTTATCATATAATTACAAAAATTATATATTAAAATTTTAACACATAGTTTCAAGTGTGACATAAAATATTATTAATCATATTAATAATATTTATAACTCTGTTAGTATATAATTGGACTATCCAATTATACTAAATCCACTATACTAGATCGAGCTAGCACGGGGACCAAATGGACCTACGGCTCCGAGCTCTAATAATCTCGAAATATTAATTAAGCTCTTAATTAATTATTCTGAATTATTAACTCCATGTTATTCCATTAAAAACCCGAAGTTGCACTCTCGTTGCCGCATATGATATATTAAGCCGAACCAAGTCGGTGTCCATCGATATAGTCACTACATATAGATTAACCCTTCACGAGTATCTCGTAATTAGAGTCGGGTCATAATGTCCGTTATACCCCTCTAATTATTTTTACCTTAAGTCCCATTGATTCTTTAATGAACGATTATTCATAACCATTATGAATTTTAATCTTTCTATTTGTAATAGAAAGACTTGGGTGCTCTAACAGTTCAAGTAACGAATCAACCCTTAAGAAAGATACTCATCTACTTCTCGCAAGAAGGAGTGAACTTCTGTTGGGGTTTTGGGCAAAGGGCGCAGCGGAAGCGCGGTTCGGGCAAAATCGTAATTTTAAAACCTTTTAAATTACCGAATGAATTATTCAATATCTAATATGAATAATTCATTCGTATTTCACCTAAACATATTTATTCGATATCAAATAACGACATAAATAGCAAAAAAACATCACGAAACTTTTACGAAAATGTTTTTCCGTAAAATGGCATAAAACATATTTTTGACCAAACCGACTACCCAATACACATGAGGACTGCCCAGGTCAGTCCCAATAGTATTAGGGCAGTTCATGGATTGCCCGAACAGTGACAAATTCACTGTTTGGGCAGCCGTCACCAGGTTAGCTCAAAAGTCACCCGGTAACACTGTTTTTCACCATTTTCGCTTATTTCAACTCCGAAACAATTTTCGGCAATTCTTCCAACACCCAAAACACATCCAATACATTTATATGACATTATTTTCATCACCATATGAACAATATTTCTAGATCTGATCCAAAAGTTAAATTATCAATTGTTCATGCTTTAATCCAACTTTTCCAACATCAATCAAATTAATTATAACACCAATCCAAGCCACCACAATTGAAGAACCCAAGAACAATTCTAGGCATTACAAGAGTGGTTATAACACTCTAGAATGGAAACATATCATCAAATGATCAAATTGGACAATAATTACTATAATATCATCCAAATCAACATCTCACATGCTTAAAGCCTTCCAATTCATCCTCCAAAACATAAAGCCCCAAATTTAACAAGTATAGAAAACCCTAGAACTATTCTAGCAACACAAGAACAAGAAACTAAATTTCCAAACTCAATAAGATTAAAGATTAACTTTTAATCTCCAATTTTCCTAAGCTTTTTTCTTGTTTTCTCTTTCTTTTGTTCCTTGAATCATCAAAGAAACATTGAGAGCTTTTGGAGGACAAGTATTCGGCAAAGCTTCCATTAGAAGCAAAAAAGAAAAATTTTTCCTTTTAAAAAACCACTTTGCCGACTTCCAAATGTAATATGGTCATTTTGGAAAAATTAAATCAATTAATTAAATCAAACTTTATGTTAACAAATCATATTTGCAAACATAAAATTTAATTAAATCATGCCATGTGTCACCAATAATAATTAAATATTTTTCATAACAATTATGAAAAATTTTATCAATTAATTATTCAAATATTTAACATTTAAATATTTAAATAATTAATTAATATAATTATTATTGTATATGTATTTTTATTTACATTAAATAACAAATACATATATTAATGACATGTGTCAAAGTCTCATTTGACACGTAATTAATGTGTATCTAATCAAATTATGTATCAAATATAAATACACAATAATTACGATTGACCAAAAACCCTTAAAGCATGTGTTTTCGTTTAACCGATTAAATGATTCGAATTAACTCATTTAATCCAATGAAGTATTATGAATAATCTGTATTATTCACAACGCGTTGCCCAAGTGCTCAACAAGTACACTTCATATTGTGGGACTCTCTAAGTTTAGGTTTATCCGTCATGAAATCCAATTTCGTGTCCATAATTCACCCACTCATGAATTATGACGACCACAGATAATCTCGCTAAACTATGCAAGTCGAGGTCATTGCATATATATAATCCCCCCATCACAGGCTATCCATATTATGTCTGGGATATAGATAAAAACGTCAAATCCTTTCGGTATAATATAGTCGACTTTAAATTTACGATCTGTAAATAACACTCGGAATAAGTTTATGAAGTTATACCACGACTATGGATTTACTAGATCGTAAACACGTGAGGATACATATGCCCTGTACATAGGATTGACAGATCATATCTTGATACGTACTAGATATCATAAGCATCAGTCCACACCCAATGAACAGATGGAGGTCTGATCTAAATTGATCGGTGATGTGACTGCCATCAAAGTGTGGAGAATAACTCATATATCCACATTGGCATCTCAATTCGAAGGACCACTATACTCGCTCAACTCGAGAAGATTCCTATTGATGTTGGTGTACCATCTATTAGGATATCTTCATTGAGTCATTAAGTGTTTATCAAATAAACACCTACATGTCTAAATGAGTATCCCGAGACTCATGGTTCATTGGGATAAACCATCGGACCAAGTCATGATATACGACATGTACTGGTCCCAGCGGATTTTACTAACCGACCCGTGTTAGTAAATCTTAACCATGAACTTTATTTAAGGATATACGTCCTATAGTGCGCTTCCCAATGTCAATTACAAACTACGTTGTAACTGCGCACTACATTGTAAATCCTATGATCCGGATTGGCACTCTGAGCACCAACCCTAACAACTTCATATCTATGTAAGATATTCCTAGCTACACAACAGACCATGCCCCCAAAGTACGTAGCTATTGGTCGAAACTGCTACACCAACCTCACCTTTGTAAATCAAAGGACATGGCCTGCCATGCAGGAGTTCGTAGTACACTCAAGATTAAGATCAATCCATATATGACCATCTAATAGATTGAAATGACTTTCTTGGTTTAACGGATGTTATAAGAATGTCATTTCCATCTGGGTCCAGTCCTATATGATCACATCATACAAGGTGCCTTCATTCTCATGTCTCTACATGGATGATCCCGGATCAAGGTCGCCATACAAATATAGAATGGACCGCATATTGGACAATTATGACCCATAGCGTCACTATTTGTACAGATCACGGTGTTGTTGTACAAATTAACTATGTGACAAAGAAGATTGCACTCTTATCATTTGTGATTAGATCACCTAGATGTATAAATGATGAGAGGTCCTTGTGATTTGTTCCTGGACGGAGAATTATATGAGACAGTATCAGTCCACGTAGGATAAATCATTAAACATCCCTAGTCAGAGCATTATCGAGATTGGACATCGATGAATGCGTAAAAGACTAGTATTACACTTATGCGTGTTGTGAGGGCACAACGGCATAGTTCTCATATATTTGGGTATAGGATACTCATGCAAGTGTAATAGGAGGTTGTGTTTCACCGATGGTACGAGAAACAGCTTCGCTCTGGATAAGACCCCCTCAGAATTCCATTGGTAGTATGACTATGTGTCTATGGAAATTCGAAATCAGGGTAGGTGTATTTGGTCTTAACCTGAGACTTGCACCGCTAACGCTTGCGACAATCAATATACTTTGGTTGCGGTCGTCCAGGGCTTTAACAGGTTCTGTGTACGCCAATACTGGGTATATTGAGAATCGTAGTGTGTTGGTGTGATGTCAAGATGGAAGTGTCACTCCAGTCATATGGAGATGATGATCGCATAGGGATACAGAACTAGCTCTCTAATAAAGGTTGCAACCGTCGGGATAATATGACTTGATCATGATTATCCGATTATAAAGAGACTAGTTGCTTGTTATCCGATATATGCTTCGTACGGGGCAGACACTATACCAGCCCCAGGCCTCGCATGTGATCATCTGATACTGGACAGAAATATGCAATACTACGTATACTACGCCTGATACAGATCCTTTATTCCTGTAAGGATATTTCCGGAGAATTGGGTAGGCATGGCGCTTTGCTAGAGGCCAACCTTGTCTTGTAAATCGGTATAAATGTAGTACATGGTACTTACGTGTTCGGATAGTCCGACGACCGAATTTACTGCCAACATATATGGGGATCTCATGGGTCGCTTCCCAAAGATTCACCGATGACGTATGGATAGAAGAGTGCGGATAGATTTGAAGTCACACTTGTGTTTTGATTTTAATTTTCTTCTTTTCTTAGTTATGTTTTTCTCAACTTTTGAGAGAATAAGGAAGAAGAAGAAAAGTGGCTAGGGTTTAAGAATGAATTCTCTCCAAAAGAAAAATCATATTTTTCTTTATATATTTAGGGTTTGTAATTTAAAAAAAAAAACAAAATCCTTCCCCTTTTTACCCATTGTAATAATCGGCCATGGTATAAGAAAATAGGAATTTTTGTAACATCAATATTAACTAGGGGTGTTCACGGGTCGGGTCGGGTCGGGTCGGTTTTTTTTTTTTTTTTTTTTACCCGATCGGGTCGGGTCACTCGGGTCATTTGACCCGAAACCCGAAATTAAAGCAGCTGACCCGCGCAGGTCGGGTCGCAACGGGTCGGGTCAAAAAACCGCGGGTCGGGTCGGGTCACCATAATATATTATAAATATAATAAATATATTTTTTTTATACAAATTTATAAGATACGCTTGGTGTTCTAATGGTAAAGCCTCTGGTTAACATTTTCTTAGTCTCAGGTTCAATTCCCACTGCCACCATTTTATTTTTAAAAAATATTTAAGCAAAATATTCGGATTTTGGGCATGGTGGGATTCGAACTTGGGGCCCTTTCATGACCAAGCAACTACTTTGCCATTCTTACTACAAATGTTTCTTGTTAAAGTTATATCATAACAAATATATATTATAATACTATCGGGTCGGGTCAGACCCGACTTTTTTGACCTAAACCCGTAACCCGATCCGAAATTTCGGGTCGGGTCGGGTCAAAATTTCACGATTTTTTTTATTGGACCCGCGCAGGTCGGGTCGGGTCACGTCGGGTCGGGTCGGGTCGCGGGTTGACCTGACCCTATGAACACCCCTGATATTAACTTTCCATAATGGAAAGGTTGTTACAAAATAAAAAGATTAATTCCTATTAAAAGAGATGTAACTTCCAAATAAAGTCTGAGGGTTTCCAAAACCCAAAATTTGGAATTTACACAATTAACCTTTTATTTAATTATATCATATATAATTAAATGGAAAATGTTTAATTATCATATAATTACAAAAACTATATATTAAACTTTTAACACATAGTTTCAAGTGCGACATAAAATATTATTAATCATATTAATAATATTTATACCTTTGTGAGTATATAATTGGACTATCCAATTATACTAAATATGCTATAGTAGATCGAGCTAGCATGGAGACCAAATGGACCTACGGTTCCGAGCTCCAATAATCTCGAAATATTAATTAAGCTCTTAATTAATTATTCCGAATTATTAACTCTAGGTTATTCCACTAAAAACCCGAAGTTACACTCTCGTTGCTGTAGATGATATATTAAACCGAACCAAGTTGGTGTCCATCGATATAGTCACTACATATAGATTAACCCTTCATGAGTATCTCATAATTAGAGTCAGGTCATAATGTCTGTTATACACCTCTAATTAGTTTTACCTTAAGTACCATTGATTCTCTAATGAACGATTTATTCATAACCATTATGAATTTTAATCTTTCTATTCGTAATAGAAACACTTGAGCACTCTAACCATTCAAGTACCGAATCAACCCTTAAGAAAGATACTCCTCTACTTCTCGCAAGGAGGAGTGAACTCCATATCTATGTAAAACATTCCCAGCTACATAACAGACCATGCCCCCAAAGTACGTAGCTATTGGTCGAGACTACTACACCAACCTCACCTTTGTAAATCAAATGACATAGCATGCCATGCAGAAGTTCATAGTACACTCAGGATTAAGATCAATCCATATATGATCATCTAGTAGATTGAAATGACTTTTTTGGTTTAACGGATGTTATAAGAATGTCATTTCCATCTGGGTACAGTCCTATATGATCACATCATACAATGTGCCTTCATTCTCATGTCTCTACATGGATGATCCCGGATCAAGGTCGTCATACAAATATAGAATGGACCGCAGCTATAGATAAACCACAAACAAAGTACTCGTTTTGTTTGCTCTCTATGGACTGTTTAAGATTACTAACTTCACACTTAAATCCTCTTGTGTATGACACTCATACACTAAGTCTAAAGGCACATAAGTAATCTAGGGTAATCAAGATAATTTATAATATGCGAATATTAAATAAATATTTTTATAAATGAATGATGCATCATTTTATTTCAAAACACATAAAGCCATTTACATTATATGTACCTCTAGGGCATACATCCCAACATAGACTTCTTGCTTAAGGCATCAGCGACAACATTAGCTTTGCCCGGATGGTACTGAATGAAGAAATCGTAGTCTTTCAACAACTCCACCCATCTCATCTGTCTCAAATTAAACTCTTATTGGCTCTGGATATACTTAAGGATTTTGTGATCAGTGAAAATTTCAAACCTTTCACCGTAGAAATAATATGGTAATATCTTCAGAGCAAAAATTATTGCAGCCATTTCCAAATCATGAGTGGGGTAATTTTGCTCGTAAGGCTTCAATTGTAGAGAAGCATAAGCAAACACTTCCCTCTCTGCATCAATACACAGCCCAAACCCACTCTGAAAGCGTCATAGTACACTGTAAATCCTTCTGATCCCGCTGGCAGTGCAAGAATATGAGCAGTAATCAATCGACGTTTGAGTTCCTGAAAAATCTTCTCACAGGCATCTCACCACATTCTTCTGAGTCAGCCGCGTTAGTGGAGTAGCTATCCTGGAGAAATTCTCTACGAACCTCCTATAGTACCCAGCTAATCCCAAGAAGTTGCGAATCTCCGTTACGTTTTTAGGTCGATGCCAATTCTGAATAGCTTCAATCTTCTGGGAATCTACTCCAATTCTTTCCTTGGACACCACATGCCCCAAAAATACCACACTAGTCAACCAAAATTCACACTTCGAGAACTTAGCGTATAGTTTTTGTTCTCTCAATGTCTGCAACACCTGGTGTAAATGTTCTGCATGTTCCTTCTCACTACGCGAATACACCATAATATCGTCAATAAAGACTATCACGAACTGGTCTAGAAAAGGCCTAAACACCCTGTTCATCAGATCCATAAACACTGCAGGGGCATTGGTCAAACCAAATGACATTACTAAAAACTCGTAATGCTCGTATCTGGTTCGAAAAGCCGTCTTCGGGACATCACTCTCCCTAATCTTCAATTGATGATAACCCGAGCGTAGATCGATTTTGGAAAAACATTGTGCCCCCTACAACTGATCAAATAGATCATCAATCCTTGGTAGTGGATATTTGTTCTTGATTGTCACCTTATTCAGTTGCCGATAATCTATGCATAGTCACAGTGTCCCATCCTTCTTCCTCACAAACAATACCAGAGCACCCTACGGGGACACACTGGTGCGAATAAAGCCCTTATCCAGCAAGTCTTGTAACTGTGTTTTCAACTCCCTAAGTTCTGCAGGGGCCATTCTGTATAGAGGAATTGATATAGGCTGAGTTCCTGATATAACATCTATACAAAACTCAATCTCCCTATCCCGAGGTAATCCTGACAACTCATCCAGGAACACATCAGAATACTCATTTACCACCGGGATCTATTCAAGATCTATATTTTCCACTTTACTATCTGTTACATAAGCCATATAACCCATATTTCTCTTCTGAAGTAGCTTAAATGCATGCATAGCTGATATCAAATTGTAAGGTGCTATCGTTCTATCCCCATGATAGACTTTTACTGGTCTATCAGAAACATGTAGCATAACGGTCTTCTCCTGACAATCAAATACCGCATGGTGCTTAGCTAGCCAATCCATCCCCAGAATGACATCAAAGCTCAATATACCCAACACTACTAAATCGGCATAGAAAATGTACCCATCAATATCTATAGAACACTACCTCACACCCTGTGTAGCTTCTAAGAGGTCTCCTACTGGTGTAGCTATAATGATATGGAAGTCTAGGGTTCGATGTCCATACGCGTCTGAGTCACAAAACATGGTGCCACAAAGAATATGTAGAACCAGAATCAAATAACACTGTTGCTTGCACATAATTAATCAGTAATGTACCTGTGACCACCGCATTGGATGCATGTGCCTTCTGGGGATGAGGGTATACACCCTGCCCTAAACTCTACTGGAGGAAGCTTGTCCTCGATTACCAACTGATTGCCCTCTACCTCCCACTGTATGTCCTTTACTCACTGGCCTCTGCTCTCCTCTTATTACGCTTTTGTTAGGTTGTGGCTGGGGTGTAGATGGGGTGGCATTGAAAGATGGAAACTGCTATGCTGCTACCAGATAGTCTATCTTCAAATGACCCATTTGTCCACACCGATAACAACCTCTACTCCCAGATTTACAAGTCCTGGTATGTGCTCATCCATAAATCAAACATTGTGGTAGGCTTCGCCCAGGCTTGGCTACTGAGGGAAAGGAAACTGCACGAGAGGTGACACTCTGAGCCAGCCTATGATCTTGACCCCCTTGAACTGAACCCATATCTCTGCGTGCCGTAGGTGGAGCTGACATCTGCTGCTGTCTATTATGACCACTCTGATGCATCCTAGTTCTCTCTTCTGATTTAGATTTCTATCGAGACTCTCTCTTTGCTTGTCTTTCTCTAACCCATGTTTCAAACCGCAAGGCATCATCTAGAACTTGGGTGTAGGTAAGTGTCTCTGTGAAATGGATGGAGCGGAATAAATAGTCTCGAAGCCCATTCATGAACCTCTTCACATTCATCTCCTCTATACTGATTAGATGCGAGGCATAGTGAGACAATCGTGTAAACCGTATGTCATACTCAGAAACTGTCATATGCTCGCCCTATACCAACTGTTCAAACTCTCGGGCTCTGGCATCCCTGATACTCTGTGGTAAAAATCTGGACAAAAAGGCCATACTGAACTCAACCCATGTCAGAGGAGGAGCGTCTCATCGTCGACCATCCCGAAAGGACATAAACCATGTGTTGGCCATATCTCTCAGCTGAAAACTGACTAACTCCACTGCCCTCTCTGTCGAACACCCCAAAGCTGTGCATATCTGATATGATTCCTTAATGAAACCACAAGGATCAAAAGAGGTCTCTACTCCTGAGAACGTAGGAGGATGAAGCTTCCAAAAAAGATACCAGTAGTTTTTGTCGCTACATGACCTGAACCGTTACTGGAGATGACTCATGTGGCATAAAAGAAGGTCCGACTCGGAATGTAGAAGGGTCTGGTATGTTTGGAGGGACTTTATATTTGGTGAGCCATGGATACTCCTACTGGTCGTGGTGGAACAGGAACGGTGGGTTCTACAGCTCTCGGCTCTAGGCCTGGTGGCTGCGGCTGATGGGTAATCAACTGGGCTAAAGCTGCTACTGACTGCTGAATTTGCTGCAAACCTGTAACTACTGGGTCATTGGGCTGGACCACTGGCGCAGTTCTACCTTCCCCCACAACACTCTCATGAACAGACTCCACTCCCTACCCTCTATCTGGCTCAGGTGGAAGTACTACTGATCTCTGATCCGGATCCATGGCTAGAGGTGCCCTACCACGCCTGGGTCTACCCCTGACTCCAGTTCTTCCCTTGGGTGGCATGGATATCTAAGAAATTAAGAGAGAAAATGATCAATCACATAAAAAGGAATTATGAGTAATTATAATGAGACATGCCTTGAGACAAGGTTACTAGAGTAAACAGCCACTTATATATAGTAGTACCCCAAGTATACTACATATACAAGCCACTACTACTCCCTTACTGCAGTCACTGACTCCCTCGACCATGCTCTGATACCATCTTTGTAACATCCCCAATACGGGAATGTTACCGGCAAGCAACAGATCCCACCATCGCCTAAGCCTACAACTCATGCATTAGAACACTTGTTCTTATCTTAAAGTTATGCAATGTTTTACTCATTCACATATGCAATTTAATGACTTAGATAAACTGAATTACGAGATCATAAATATATGTATATATATATATAATATATATATATATATATATATATATATATATATATATATATATATATATATATATATATATGTCTGAAAGCATTTATAATAAGTATACAACGTATAACATAAGTCAATGATACAATAAAATGACTTCCAGAAAAATACATTCTACATGAATATAGATCTGGAAAAATGGACCCGATGACTAGTGACTACAGTGTAACACTTGTCCTCAAACTGGGTCTCCCAAAGTGGTACATGGCTCACCAAAAGAAGAATCCTGCAAAAGAACTGGGAAGTGGTATGGGTGAGTCCTAAGGATCTCAGTGAGTGGAGCTATAAAATAAGAAACTGAATCAATATATCTGAGCAATATCATTCAATCTTAAAATGCTTTTGAACACTATATTTGAAAACTGGTTCTTTTCTTTAAAGCTGAGAAAACCCTTTCTGAAAACATTCTGTGAAAAATATCTCTGGCTCTGGAAAACTTGACGTATGGGGGCGTTACGTATCGTTGTCCCCCAAAGCATTCCAGTCATGTCCCTTAAACTAGTGGACTTAGGGCGATATATATCGCCGTCCCCCAAGCCACTCAACTAGAGCCAATAGTGTTGATCCATGCTACTACTTGGCCTTGAAACTAGGGTCTAGGGGCGTTACGTATCGCTATCCAACTTGTTGGTTTCTATTATTTGTCCCAAGGAAAGATTAAGCATTTAAAATACAATAAATGAATATATAATAAACTTGAAGCATGGCGGAATCATACTTACAAAGCTTTTGTGATGAAGAAGATGAACAAAGGGTTGAAGCTCCAAGTTCCTATATGGTTCGGCCAAGAGGAGAAAAGAGTTGAAAGCTCCAAGCTTTGTGTATTCCAAGCTCCAAGGTGGTTTCCCTATCACCTCCTTTGATTCCTTGCTTGTGCTAGCAAAAATGGAGAATGAGAGAACAATCTTCTACCTTGCATGTGCAGCTCACGGCGTGAGCAAGAGAGAAAGAAGAGGAGAGTGTTTCACTTTTAATTTTTGTTCCCTTTGCATGCCAAAACCGTGAATGACCAAGGAAATAAAAAGTGATATGATATCTAATACCAAAAGAATTTTTTAATGCAAAAAATCCTTCAAAGCCATGCATGGCTTTCCCTCCAAAATGAAATCCATCATTTGCCATCATTACCACACTTTGAGATTAGAGACAATGTATCATCCCTCAAAGGTGACTAGATACATCCACCATCTATTCATATTAAGTAATGAGATATCGCGATGTGATTTGCGGATATCACTCGATTCAAAATACGAATGTGTCCGCAAACACTTTCGGGCTCGGTTTCGTTAATTCCGAATTAACGAATTTCCGTCGCGACGTGAATTAAATAATTACGCCTTGCGAAATTACTATTCAGTTCGCTAATGAATTAATTCTAAATTAATTCGTTTGCCCGAATTAAAATCCGATTTTAATTCCGCGTCGAAATCTAATTTCGTTTAATAATATATCGAATATATTATTTTATCGATTAATTCCAAATTAATCGATCTCTCTCTCTCTCCTAATAAGGCATTTTATCCAAGATAAAGTTTCTCCGTTATTAATCCAAGATTAATAAAGTTCGAATCAAACATCATAGGTGAATCTTCAGGAAGCGACCCAAGAGATCTCCGGATATGTTGGCAGTAAATACGGTCGTTGGATAATCCAAACACGTACGTACCTCGTACTACGTTTTTACCGATTTACAAGACAAGGTTGGATTCTAGCAAAGCGCCATGTCTACCCAATTCTCCAGAAATATTCTTACTGGAATATTAGATCTATATCAAGCGTAGTATACCGTAGTATTGCGTACATCGATCCAGTATCGGACGATCACATGTTAGGCCTGGGGCTGGAAATGTGTCTGCCCCGTACGAAACATATATCGGACATCAAGCAACTAGTCTCTTTAAATCGGGCAATACTGACCTAGTCATATTGTCCCGACGGTTGCAACCTTTTATAGAGCACTAGTTCTGTATCCTGCGTGATCATCAACTCCATATGTCTGAAGTGACACTTCCATCTTGACATCACACCCAGTGCACTACGATTCCTGATAAACCCAGAAGAGGTGAACACAGAACCAGTTAAGGTCCCCCAACCACCAAAACCAAAGTCTACCTATTGTCGCAAGTACTAGCGATGCAAGTCTCAGGTTAAGACCATATACACCTACCCTGATGCGGCCTCCCATAGACACGCAGACATACTACCAATGGGATTCCGCGGGGTCTATCCAGAGCGAAGCTGTTTTCCGTACCATCGGTAAAACACAACCTCCTATCGTACTTGCATAAGTATCTTATACTTAAATATATGAGAACTATGTCGTTGTGCCCTCACAACATGCACAAGTGCAATACTAGTCTATTCCGCATTATCGATGTCCGATCTCGATAATACTCCGACTAGGGATATTTAATGATTTAAACCTTTATGTATTGATACTGTCTCATATCATCTCAATACGGAATTAATCATATGGACTTTCGCCATTTATATATCAAAGTAAATAAATTACAAAACGGCAAAAGGCAATTTCATTATCACATAGTTAATTTTGTACAATAATACAATATCATTTACAAAACAGTGACGCTATGGGTCATAATGTCTAACACAACTTGCCCTGAACTACGTGTGCACACGGTCTCTGTCCGTCAATTCCATAAGTAAGAGCTTAGGTGGGTTTTTCCCCCCATGCCTCGAAACACATAAAACTTATGCTTTAAGCTTTGAAACGTTCAAATCAACTTTAAATAAAAAGTAACTGATAATTTAATACGGCTAACGCCCTGAAGCTTTTTAAAGAATAAATCTCGAAATAAATCTTAATCAATGATAATTACTGTAAATCAATTTAAAAGAAAGATCTCCACTCACAGATTTGAAGTCTGGTCAAGTTCTCTTCACATCGCTGGGAGCGAACGCGGCTCCTAATGAGTATATATATGGATAAACTGAGTTAAAATCATAAGTTATAAAATACGATTCGAAATCAAATTAAGTTCTTTAACAACTAGTTGGATTACTCCTTTAGAACATTTCATTCCCTTAAAAGAAATGTAAAATAAAATTCAGACCCTTAGTTAAGCATCGCATCTTTCGAAAAATAATTCTGGTTTTTAGGTTCACGTCACGATGCCGGTCCCATCAGCGTCGTGACGCGCCCGTGTAAATCAAATGCACATCTCTACCTCGATCGTGTCGCAATGCAAGTTTGGCGCGTCGCGACGCGCCCTCGATTCCAGGACTAGATCTTCATTCCTTCATGGTTAGCCCCCCAAATCTATTCCCACACAATCCCAAAAAAATACTACATTTTTAACACATCCAAACCATCAAATGACACTCCCAACCTCTCATCTTTACCCAAAATTCTATCATTCTTTCCTATTGCTTCAATTAAAACAAGACATGAGACATTCCCCATACATCAATTCATTCACACAAAAATAACCCAAACTACATTATCATTGAGTCAACAACACACTTCACTCAACCAACTATCAAAATTCAAAACACCAAAATTTGGGTCAAGTAAACTTACCTTATTTCAACTTCTTTCTTCCTTAACAATGCTTGTAGATCCCCTTCTTCTTTCTTCTTTTAGATTTATTTGGATGAAAAACACTTGTTAAGCTTCAAGACTTTGTTAAAAAAATTGTAAACTCCCTCTTTCTCTTCTCACTCTCACGGCTAAGCTAAGAAAGAAATGAAGAAATATTTTCCCCTTTGTTGTTTTGTTGTGTTTTATTAATTCTTTCACCCCATTTTCTAGAAAAGTGTAGGCAATTCATTAGTTGGGCCTTGGGCTTCTTTCTTCCTTTCATTTAAATTTTTGTTAGCCCATGTAGGAAATCAAAGGAAAAATTGGTCTTAGAATTAAGTAAGTGTTTGTTGTCCCTGAATCGATCCCGGAAATTATTTACTGGTTCGGAAAAGAAAACCTCATGCGTCCCTAGTCGAACTAAAATATTTGGGGTCATTACAGTGACACTAACGAAATTAATCCTAGAATTATTTTTAGAATAAAATAGACTTAGATTAATTTATATTATCATAATATTAACTTAGTAAAATCATATATTGTATTACAATAAACTTGGTAGTATAGATTTAAGTTAATATTAGCGTGTTAAATTATCACAAGCATACACATAGTGATAAAGTTGAAATTAATTGTGTGTTGCATACTTGGTTGAGAATTAAAGTGTAATCTTACACAAGTAATTCCATCCAAGCTTGATTGATTAATACATATATACACATACAAATCTACAAATATTGTATTATGAATTGAAGTGTAATACTAAGTTTGAATGTCTAAGATATTCTATTGAGAAAGTTTTTAAAGGATATTCTGTCAAAAAGGCGATAAGAGCCTAAGTGGGCAGGGATTTAAGTGGTTACTCCAGACCCCCCTCGTCCTCTGGAAATATTTCTTTATTTACTTATCATAAGAAACCTTAGTTGTAAATTCAAAGACTTGTGTTATTTGGTACTACTCTCCAATATAACAACGAGTGGATTCTTAGTATATCACTGAAACAAGATCATTCGTTTGATCGTTGTGCAATTTGGCTTTTGTAGACTTATTGATTTCTGTTGATTTTCCAGTTACACATGGCTAGCGGAAATATCGCAGTACCGGTCGCTTATGGAGAAAATCCTGAAAAGTTTGATGGAGCAAAATTTAAACAATGGCAGAGTAAAATGTTGTTCTACCTAACAATATTGCAGTTGGCAAAGTACCTCAAAGATCCTTCGGGTCATGTGGAGTGAGAAACGGAAACATCTAAGCAACTGGAGAAGAGACATGGTCGTCAGACGACTTCTTGTGTAAGAACTACCTCTTGGGAGGACTTGAAAATACCATGTACAATGTGTACCAAGGCATGATTTATGCGAAGATTCTCTGGGAATCTCTTGAGAAGAAATACAAAACTGAGGATGCCGGGCAAAAGAAATTTATCGTGGGTAGGTTCCTGGACTACAAAATGGTAGATTCAAGAACGGTAATGTCTCAGTTGGGTGAACTATAATTGATCATTTATGAAATATTTGATGAAGGAATGCGAGATGTTTCAAGTTGCACAATCATTGAAAAGTTACCTCAATCATGGAAGGACTTCAGGAGCTATCTGAAACACAAAAAGAAGCATATGAGTCTTGAAGATCTTGAGGTTCGATTGAGGATCGAAGAGGATGAAAAGAAGTCCGAGAAGGCCAGTTACAAGACTATGAAGTCTAAGGCCAATATCATCGAGGGTGGAAAGGGTAGTAAAAAGAGAAAGAACAGTGGAAAATGCGATCATATGGCAAAGGACTGCAGAAACAATAAGTCTTAGGACAAAGGCAAGAAAAATAAAAATGAGGCCCATGTCACTAAAGATGAGCAGCTAACTGATGAGATCTCAGATATAAACCTCTCAGGAGTTGTAACAAAAGCCAACTTGGTTGGGAATCCGAGAGAATGGTGGGTAGACATTGGGGCTACTCGTCGCACAGATAGCAAGATGTTTTCTTCATATCAGAAGGTCGATGGTGGCGATCATCTGACAATGGGAAATTCATTTACCTCTATAGTGGTTGGACAAGGCACTGTGGTTCTGAAGATGACATCCAGAAAAGAGCTTACATTTAAGAATGTTTTGCATGTTCCTGATATTCAGAATAACTTGGTCTCGGGCTCTCTCCTTAGCAAGAATGGTTTTAAGCTTATATTTGTTTCTGAAAAGTTTGTATTGACCAAGAATGATGTTTATGTAAGAAAATGATACCTCACTGAGGGCCTTTTCAAGTTCAATGTAATGACTGTCAATCGACACAGTGCTAATAATAAAGCTATAACTTCCGTTTATATTATTGAGTCACAAAATATATGGCATGAGAGGTTAGGATATGTTAATTATGATACAATGCATAAACTAATTAACATGGACCTTTTACCTAAATTTTCAATTGATAACCAACATAAATGTGAGGCATGTGTTGAAGCAAAAATGCATAAAACATCATTTCATTCTATAGAACGAAGTTCTGAACCCTTGGAACTTGTACACTCTGATGTGTGTGATATGAATATTGTGCAAACAAGAGGAGGTAAAAAGTACTTCATCACTTTTATCGATGATAGCATAAGATTCTGTTATGTGTATTTGCTAAGGAGCAAAGATGAAGCTATTGAGAGCTTTTATACACTATAAGAACGAAGTTGAAAATCAACTTGGCAAGAAAATTAAAAGAATCAGGAGTGATAGAGGTGGTGAATATATATCACCATTTAGTGAATATTGTTCCAATCGTGGAATTATTCACGAAACTATTGCTTCTTATTCGCCTCAACAAAATGGAATTGCTGAGCGTAAAAACTTAACGTTGAAGGAAATGATGAACGCCATGTTGACAAGCTCTGGTTTACCCCAGAACTTATGGGGAAGTCTTGCTTTTCGCTAACTACGGTTTGAACAAGCTACCTCACAGAAGATTGGACAAGACACCATATGAGTTATGAAAAAGTCACGTACCTTCCTATAAATATCTGAAAGTGTGGGGGTGTCTTGCCAAAGTAATGGTTCCTAAATCGAAGAAGGTTAGAATATGACCCAAAACTATTGATTGTATATTCATTGGATATACTCGCAACAGTAGTGCGTATCGATTCTTGGTACATAAGTATGAAATTCCTGACATCAATCTGAATATGATAATTGAGTCAAGGAATGCGACGTTTTTTGAAGAGACATTTCCTTATAAGGAAATACAAAGAACAAAATCTCTCAAAAGAACTATTGATACTGTCAAAGACAGTGATCAGGCTGACCAAGAGTTATGAAAGTGTTGAGACAATTGAACCTAGATGTAGCAAAAGAGGTAGAACGTCTAAGTTATTTGGACCAGATTTTCTGACATACTTGTTAGAAAATGAGCCTCAAAGATATAAAGAATCAATGTCTTCGTCAGAGGCATCTTTGTAGATAGAGGCTATCAATGGTGAGATTGATTTCATCCTACAAAACCATACTTGGGAGTTGGTTGATCTTTCTCCAGGTTGTAAGCCACTGGGCTACAAATGGATATTCAAACGGAAGATGAAACTGGATGGATCAATAGATAAGTACAAGGCAAGACTTGTCATAAAAGGTTATAGACAAAAAGAAGGTCTTGATTACTTTGACACCTATTCACCAGTGACTCGTATCACTTCAATAAGAATGCTCATAGCCATAACAACTATATTTGGTCTTGAAATACATCAAATGGATGTAAAGACGGCATTCTTAAATTGTGAACTGGATGAAGAGATTTACATGGAACAACTAGAAGGTTTCAATGTTCCTGGACAAAAATAGAAGGTGTGCAAACTTGTAAAATCCTTATACGGATTAAAATAAGCACTCAAACAATGGCATGAAAAGTTTGACAAAGAGATGTTGTAAAGTGAATTCAAAAACAATGAGTGTGATAAGTGTGTATACACCAAATCAACTCAAAAAAGAGGTGGAACCGAGAAAACTACTTGTCCAATTTGTTCTTCTGAAGACGCTGAGGAAAAGTTGGAGTTGGAATGATCTGTTCTTTTTCCTTTGCTTCTTTTTCCTCCATTTGTTGCTTTGTTTCTTTTGGAACTTCCTCAGTAGTTGTTTTGGCTCCAACATCTTTGTTGATTTCAGTACCGCTTTTTAACATGATGGCATGACATTGCTCCTTCCCCATGTTTCTTGGATTTGGCTCTGTGTTGCTAGGAAGGGTACCTGGCGGTCTGTAACTCTGAGCATTTGCCAGTTGTCCCATTTGATTCTCAAGTGCTTTAATAGAATCAGATTAACTTTGAATTAATGCTTCTTGGGATTGAAACATAGCATCATATCTTTCTGCTTGAGAATCATGTTTTGCTTCTATCTTTTTCAAGTGGGTCAACACTTCTGTTATTCGTGATTCATTTGCCTACTCCTGGCTTTTGTTATGTTA
Source organism: Zanthoxylum bungeanum (assembly GCA_019454045.1). NCBI lineage: Eukaryota > Viridiplantae > Streptophyta > Magnoliopsida > Sapindales > Rutaceae > Zanthoxylum > Zanthoxylum bungeanum. The sequence continues at coordinate 23,645 of SKCR01023248.1, read as the reverse complement.
CTGGAATTCAGGTGGTGAATAGTTCTGCTGTTGGCCTGAATTGTTGCTCCATGATAAATTAGGATGATTCCTCCACCCTGGGTTGTAGGTGTTGGAATATGGATTGTTCCCCTGTCTGTTGAAATTATTGACATAATTCACCGTTTCTTCAAGTTGGTTCGACTCTGGTGCTCCTCCATATGGTGAACTTGTGGATCCAGTGGTAAGAGTCTCCATAAATTTGCATATCTGATCTAGCTTGGCGTTGACTGCTGTATTGGCTCCACTTTCATAAATTCCTGCAATTCTTTGGATCATGCTCCTTTCTGTTGGCCACAAAGAATTGTTGTTGGCCATTTCTTCGATTAGGTCCCATGCTCGATCTTCTCCTTTTTCCATCAAAGCTCCTCCAGCAGCAGCATCTATTATGGTTCTCATTATTCCAGAAAGCCCATTATAGAATGTTTGGACTTGAAGCCATTTTGGAATATCATGGTGAGGACTTTCCGGAGCAAATTTTTATACCTTTCCCAAGCTTTGTAGAGAGTTTCAGAGTCTTTTTGTACAAAGGATGTGATGTCATTCCTCAGTTTTCCAGTTCTGGCTGGTGGAAAATACTTTGCAAGAAATTTGGTGGCTAAAGTGTTCCAAGTTGTGATAGAACCTACTGGTAGTGAATGTAGCCAAGCTTTAGCTCTGTCCTTCAGGGAATATGGAAAAACTCACAGTCTCATTGCTTCTTCAGCTTCTCGGTTGTAATTGAAAGTGCCGCAAACTTCCAGGAAGTTGCTGATGTGGGCATTAGGATCTTCAGTTGCATTCCCCCCAAACTGAACTGACTGCTGAATCATCTGAATGCATGTTTTGATGTCATCTGCATTTGCTGGTAAGGGAGGAAGTTGTTAGGTTTTATCTAGGTCCCAAGATCAAACAAGCAATGGAAATCATGTGTGAATCATCAATGGAGGTAGCGGAATACTCACATTGATCGGTTGAGTCGATTTGAAGACGAATGAAGCCAAAACTCCACTGCCTTGGTCACGCCCACTGGTGTAGAATTCTTCACTGGTTTGGGCAGTTTCGGATCTCATTTTGAAGCTCCAAACTTCGTCGAATGGATCCCGCCTCATGGGTGAACCTCCCTAACACCTTCGCAATAGTCGTAAGTGTGCTAGCACTTGCGTTTTCACCATGAAAACCACTCATTGCTTCCCTTGAAGCTCACGGCAGTGAGCTGTGAAGAAGAAAGAAAAAACAGCCCCTTGGGCGTGTATTGATGGAGAGAAAAGGAGGAGAAGTGTTATGGTTAAGTTGTGTAATGAATTACAAAAATGCTTTATATATTTTTCCAAAAAATAATAAGCATTTACCATTTTTATTTATCAAATAAAATAAATGGTAATGGCTTTCTCAACCACCAACACTATTCCAACAACACACATCACTATTCAATGTCACTTTATCAAAGTGACTTGATGTGTGTCTATCAATCAATCAACTCAATCACATCAATCAATCACATCATTCAAAGTGACTTTTGATTTGACGTTTGATGTGACGAATGATTTGACGCTTGATGTGACTTGCGTTGCCGCACTCGAATTCGAAATACGAATGCGCTCGCAATCACACTCGGGCTCGGGTTCGCTAATTCCCAATTAGCGATTTTTCCGTCGCGTCGTAATTAAATGATTACGCCTAGCGAATTCACTATTCACGTCGCTAACGAATTAATTCTAAATTAATTCATTCGCCCGAATTAAAATCTAATTTTAATTCCGCGTCGAAATCTAATTTCGTTTAATATATCGAATATATTAATTTACCGATTAATTCCAAATTAATCATTCTCTCTCTTTAGACGATATTTTATCCTAGATAAAATATCTTCGTAATTAATCCTAGATTAATTTTCTCTCTCTTCTATATATAATCCCAGATTATTAATGAGTGCGAGTTATGCGTCATCGGTGCATTTTCGGGAAGCGACCAATGAGATCACCGGATAAGTCGGCAGTAAATACGGTCGTCGGAGTATCCGAATCACGTACGTACCAAGTACTACGTTCTACCGATTTATGAGACAAGATCGGCTTCTAGCAAAGCACGAAGTCTACCCAATTCTCCGGTCATATTCATCTAAGAATATTTAAGATCTATATCAAGCGTAGTATACCAAGTATCGTGTATATCGGCCCAGTATCGGATAGTCACGTGCTAGGGCTGGGGCTGGATAAGTGTCTGCCCCGTCAGAAGCACATGTCGGATGTCTGGTAACTAGTCTCTATAATCGGATATACATGACCTTGTCATAATATCCCGATGGCCGGCCAGCACTTAAGAGCACTAATACCGTATCCTGCGTGACATCATCTCCACTATGACTAGAGTGATACTTCCGTCTTGACATCACACCCAATACTCTACGATTCTCAATATACCCAGCATTGGCGTACACAGAACCGGTTAGAGTCCTAGACGACCTCAACTAAAGTATATTGATTGTCGTAAGCATTAGTGGTGCAAGTCTCAGGTTAAGACCAAATACACCTACCCTGATGTCGGACTCTCATAGACACATAGTCATAATACCAATGGGATTCCGAGGGGTCTATCCAGAGCGAAGCTGTTTCCCGTACCATCGGTGAAACACAACCTCCTATCGCACTTGCATAAGTATCCAATACTTATATATATATGAGAACTATGCCGTTGTGCCCTCACAACGCGCACAAATGCAATACTAGCCTATTCCGCATTATCGATGTCCAGTCTCGATAATACTACGACTAGGGATATATAATGATTAATCCTTCGTGGACTGATACTGTCTCATATCATTCTCAATCCAGGAACTAATCATATGGACCTCTCTTCATTTATATATCTAAGGTGATCTAATCACAAATGATGAGAGTGCAATTTCCTTGTCACATAGTTAATTTGTACAACAACACTATGATCTGTACAAATAGTGACGCTATGGGTCATATTATCCAACAATCTCCCACTTGGCACATAGCCAGTCACTCAAGTGTCCTACACCTGAACTATGTACGGTTTGCTCAAATTGCTGAGGAAAGGTTTTCGTCAGCGGATTTACATGATTATCGTCTGACGCGATTTATACGATCACCACATCGCCACGATGTATGATCCGAACGAATCAGATGAATATAGAAGTATATATCTGGATCGTCGATGAGACCTTTAATTCTTTAGCCTTGTACTGACGCCTAGCTCAGCTGCTAACAGAACTATATCTAATCTAATTAGATTTATTTTCGACCCAAATGGCTTCTATTGCTGCCTCAGCTGTAGCAATAATCCGCATTTTTTGTTTATTCGGCAACAGTATCTTGCTCGGAAGATTTCCAGCTCACTGTCCCGTTATTCAAACTTTATAGTACCGCAGTATTTAACTGTTTGGAAACTTGCGGCAGTGATCCCAGTCACTTCAAGTTCTCATTCTCCATAGTTTAAGACAGCATCTTTAGTTCTCTAAGATACTAATAGATGTCCTTAACTTCAATCCAGTGACTATCACTTGGATTGTCCTGATTGTGACTCCATATGCTCAAAGCGTATGTGACACCATATCAAGTACATTTTAAATGTACAATTTCCCAGAGAGTGTTAACAACTCCAAATCTATCCCAGTAGATCTTTATTCCTTGAATAAAGGTTGTTACTCCCCAGAATTCTACGGAGAATTTCTACGAAAGCCAAGCTTTCACCAATTGCTTTATGGGAATTTCCTTGTCAGTGCGCTCCCACTAACCTCCTTATATACACAAGAATCATTTCGTTTTGAGTCAAATCATAAACCATTATGATTATTTCAAAACGACAGTTCCAAGAACCTTATGCTTGCTTTAATCCAAACATGGATCGAATAACCCGCAAACCTTGTTTGTCGGTTATACAAAATCGTCAGGATGTTGTAAGCATCCTCCAAACGGTTTCCTTTTCAGGAAAGCGATTTTGATCTTTAACTGACACATTTCATAAATGTACAGTTTCTCAGCAAGCCTTATCCAAATGGATTTACCATGGCAACAGGTAAAAGGTTGAACCGTAATCAACACAATGTTGATAACGATACCTTTCCGTCACAAGCCTAGCTTAGTACGTTGGTATGTTGCCATCCATGTATGTCTTCCTTGAAGACGTTTACAGTACCAATAGGCACAATGCCTTACTGTACAACAACTAGTATCCAAACATAGTTGTTATATATGGTATCCATTTCGGACTCATGGCACTTTGCCATAATAGGGAGTCGATACCTCGTATCACTTCCTCAAAACATAGTCGGTTGGTATACCTCCACAAGATTAATATCTTTATGAGGTTACATCAGAAACCCATACCCCAGGTTGTTTTCTGATTCTTTTCGATCTACGATGTTCTTGTGTATTTGAAGATTAATGGTACAGATTCATCATTGATGAACTGTTTGTGTTCCTTTAAGGACTTCGTGCCTTGAATAGTATTACTCCGATTTTCATCGAGTATCACTATCCTCCCACTTACCACTGCATATCGGTATTCCTCTTAGGAAAACCGCATGGCGAGCAACAATCACATTGTTCTCTTGTGAGATATATAAGTATTATACTTATGGTTTTCCTTAGGATAACCTATGTATGACACTTATCCAATTTGGGTTCTAATTTGGTATCATCCAAACGTTATGCCCGGCATACCCAAATTATTAGGAATGAGAAACCCTGTTTCTTTCCTGTTCATATCCTATATGATATCTGTCAAACAGATTTATATGGAACCTTATTCTAAATAAGTTTTGCACTGTTAATACATATCCGTTGAAGGAAATGGTAGCTCAGAGCGACTCGTGATAAACCTTATCATGTCCAACAAAATTCGGTTTTTAGTTCGGACACACCGTCAAACTGACGTGTCTCGGGAGGAGTCCTCATCTGAAAGAATATTGTACTCTTTCATGTATATATGAAACTTACTGCTTAAGTATTTTCCATTACGGTCTTACCGTGACGGCATAATACTATAGTCGATCTGTTAATCTACTTCGTGTCGAAACCCTAATAGTTTCCGATCTGTGTTCTTCAAAAGAAACACATAACCATAACGTGATGCCACATCTGTTAAGGTCACGAAATATTCATGTTCACATCTAGCCTAGCTAGATATGGGCCCAATAACTTCACCATGAATAGGGCTAACAGATCGGTGGCACTTACACTATTACCAAGTAAACAGTGTTTTAGGTACTTTACCTAACAAATTAGATTCGTAGACTTTATTTGAATAGTCAAATTAGTCCTAGTACCCACTCTTCAAAAGTGCGGATATACGAGTCTTGTTTAATTGTGTCCCAGACAACAATGCCACAAATAAGTCTCTACTTGATCAAATCAATTTGAGCTATTTATTTGTCATTTTATATGTTTTGAGATTTTAATTATATTCAAAATATAAATTCTGTTATTCACATCTAATGTGTTTATCTCAGTATCATCTTTATATAATGAAACACTTAGTGTTCTAGAATATAAAGGTTTATCCACAATGGATTAAACACTGATATAGAGATAATGTCTCTAGTCAAACTAGTTACATTATAACAGTTCCTAATTTAAGTACACACCCGAAGGGTAGTTCCTAAACTTAGGTATCTACGGTCGAAACAGCGACTTTCGTCCCGTTTCCGATTCGTAGAGCAATCTCAGCTTGAAGTCAGTATTCTGCTCAAAGCAGATTCTGAACATCAATACATATATTTTATGTACCACACTAAGTATTTAAAATCTAATTTCAATACTAGTAGTGAACATAACTTTGACAATCATTTTTAAAGTAAGAGCCTTGCCCTTTCTTTAATTCCTTCGTGTCTGCCATATCCAAATGGTAGTCACTTTGGGATATGTCAATTATCCTTTTCAATATTTCAGGAACCTTAGGCCAAGCCTTGGGTTTTTAGAATATCGAAACAATGTGCACCTCGTGCTACATGCCCAATTGCAAACTTTGACTTTATCTCCTCTAGAATAGTCAATTAATTCTCCAAGAATTATAATTGCAATTTTAATACTTCTTAAATCTAAAATTAGATTTATGACAAGTATGTTAAATTAAGCACTAAAGTCATCATCACATAAATCTTCCAAAGATTTACGCTATACTTATTTGCTTAATTTTGGGCTTAGGTTCAATAAGTTATTTTATCAAATAAAGTAACCTATTATTTTATTCCCAATTTGAAAATTAAATCATTTAAAATATTTAATCCAAGATTATATTTTAAATATCCAACTTTTCAATTCTTTCTTGATTTCAATAGTCCAACTATTTAATCAATTATTAGTGGTACTATATATTATAATGATTATAATAGTCCAACTATATAATCAAATATAATCCAAATTAATTAACCTCAATTACATTGATTACTATAATCCAATTATAAAATCAACTGTGAACTGAAATTAATTAATTCAAATATATTGATTAATATAATCCAATTATATATAATCAACTATAATACAGTCCAACTGTTTATTAAAACAACATTAAATATTAGTCCAACTAATACTTTTAATATATATGACGAGTGATATTTGTTTGAGCGCGTATGGCGAGTAATTGAACGAATATTGCAAATTCAATTCTTGCCTCCCACTATTTTTCGTCGAGCCTCTAACCCTCTGTCGAGTACTCGGGAAACCGTGTTTCCTAGTGGGCTAGGATCCCGTTAAATATCATACAATCTTGACTTTGGCCAACAAATTGTATGATAATTAACTAGGTAGATCTCTAAGATCAATTGGATCCAATCCAATTCCTAGATCCAGTAGGTGGACATCCAAGTCCTAAACATATATCCCATATATGCCTATATATCCAATATATACCCTAACCTTTTTCCTCTGAATCAACTAGGCCTTGGCTTTGGCACAACAAACCTAATGATCCCAGTCAAGCGCGGACCCATTGACCATGGAAGCTTCGTAATCAAGGTCGATGGACAAGAAGTGGTCTTGACTTTGGCCAACAAACCACAACTTGGACAAGACACCAATATGGAACAAAGCTTCGTGATTCAAACACATCTTCAACGGACAAGGGCTTGACTTTGGCCAACAACCCATGCCAATCTAGGATCTTGAGCAAGAATCACTCAATGGAAGGAAAAGACGCATGATATTTGATGAGGGCTTTTCGCGTGCAAATTGGCTACCAATTTAATTATCTTTGTTTAGGTCTCATCATCATACACCCTTAAACATGCATTCTAAATACATAATAAAGCGCATATGAAATAAAATAATAATGATATGCGGATGGATACTTAACATATTGATCTTAGATCAAATCTCTCCCTTTCTCACTCAAGCTAGCACTTGTATTACTTCTACCCGTTACACTACACTTCTAAAGAAACCTCATTTACATTGAGGGGAATAGGTGAGAAGAGAATACAAAGAGAATATAGGTGATAAGGCTGGACACGCAGGTCCAATTTAATAAATCGAATTTATTACAACAATTTCCAAAATTGCCCCACCCGACTAATATCCATCCGATATACATTATTCATTCATCACAACCACGTATTCACACAAAAGCATGCTATCAATCAATCTAATCAAATTAATTAATCTGATAATTATGTGATCATCCAATGTTCAAACAACGATTTGATTTTGGTCGAGTCAAACTCGTTTTGCGAATAAGTACTCAAAGTACGAATTCATGAATTAAATTAAACTACATAATTAAATCCAATTTAACATGTATTTAATACTAATTCACTATTCAATTCCAAATTAAATATTACACTTTATTTAATAAACCTTTTCGACTTAAATTCCAAATTTAATCGTGTCGGGTCTCAAAGCCCGATTAACGTCCAACGTCAATTCAATTCAAGTCTAATGGGCTTTAATTAATTTCTTTAAGGCGTGGGCTTCGGCAACCAAAGCCCAATCAAGGAGTAACCCCATAAGCCCAGAAATCAATTTAGGCCCATTAAAACTTTAAAGGTTTATAAGTTGCATTTGGGCTTTATGGTAGTGGTTTTGGGCCCAATTGGATCCAATCCATTTGGCCTAAACCCATCTTGATAAAATCAAGCCCAATAAGCCCAATTACAACTTAATAAGCCCAAATCCAATTTGAAGGCCTAATTCATTAAATTACACAAATCCAATTTCGCAATTTAATTACCTAAAGTGCATTACATGATTAATCACCCAAATCAATATTTCTAAAACATCAAATTAGTCCAATTAATCATGTTCATTATCATCATCACATGTCCAACACATAAATGAAAAAATCAAACCCATTACATGCTTCTTAGTCTCGGCCAAGGAGGGATTTTGTGTCCGATTTGGTTTCAATCCAATCGAACCCACAATCGACATTAAATCAACATCCTAAATAATTTCCAATACATCCAATGTCCTAAAATCAAAATGTACCAAGACTTTAAAGGGCATTATTAATTCGGCCAACATGAAGATTTTGGGGTTTTTTATCCAATTCAAAATTAAATCCAATTCAATCTCAAATCAACATCATCCTACATCATTATAACTCATCCAATGAATTAAAATGAAAAAATCCAAGATTTCCAAATATCCATCACATTCGGCCAACATCAATATTTTGGGGAAAATTATTCCAAATCAATTTTCATGAAATTGATCCAATCAAACTTCAATTCAACATCATTTAAACATGCTCAATCAAACAATTTAACTAAATCATTCTCAAAATCAATTTTCCCAAATTTTAAGCCCTACATTTTCATGCTTGAACCTATAGCTCTTGATGCCATTGTTAGGTTTGTTTCTAGGTCCCAAGATCAAACAAGCAATGAAAATCATGTGTGAATACATCAATGGAGGTAGCGGAATACTCACATCGATCGGTTGAGTCGATTTGAAGACGAATGAAGCCAAAACTCCACTGCCTTGGTCACGCCCGCTGGTGCAGAATTCTTCACTGGTTTGGGCAGTTTCGGATCTCATTTTGAAGCTCCAAACTTCGTCGAATGGATCCCGCCTCATGGGTGAACCTCCCTAACACCTTCGCAATAGTCGTAAGTGTGCTAGCACTTGCGTTTTCACCATGAAAACCACTCATTGCTTCCCTTGAAGCTCACGGCAGTGAGCTATGAAGAAGAAAGAAAAAACAGCCCCTTGGGCGTGTATTGATGGAGAGAAAAGGAGGAGAAGTGTTATGGTTAAGTTGTGTAATGAATTACAAAAATGCTTTATATATTTTTCCAAAAAATAATAAGCATTTACCATTTTTATTTATCAAATAAAATAAATGGTAATGGCTTTCTCAACCACCAACACTATTCCAACAACACACATCACTATTCAATGTCACTTTATCAAAGTGACTTGATGTGTGTCTATCAATCAATCAACTCAATCATATCAATCAATCACATCACTTAAAGTGACTTTTGATTTGACGTTTGATGTGACGAATGATTTGACGCTTGATGTGACTTGCGTTGCCGCACTCGAATTCGAAATACGAATGCGCTCGCAATCACACTCAGGCTCGGGTTCGCTAATTCCCAATTAGCGATTTTTCCGTCGCGTCGTAATTAAATGATTACGCCTAGCGAATTCACTATTCACGTCGCTAACGAATTAATTCTAAATTAATTCGTTCGCCCGAATTAAAATCTAATTTTAATTCCGCGTCGAAATCTAATTTCGTTTAATATATCGAATATATTAATTTACCGATTAATTCCAAATTAATCATTCTCTCTCTTTAGACGATATTTTATCCTAGATAAAATATCTCTGTAATTAATCCTAGATTAATTTTCTCTCTCTTCTATATATAATCCCAGATTATTAATGAGTGCGAGTTATGCGTCATCGGTGCATTATCGGGAAGCGACCCATGAGATCCCCGGATAAGTCGGCAGTAAATACGGTCGTCGGAGTATCCGAATCACGTACGTACCAAGTACTACGTTCTACCGATTTACGAGACAAGATCGGCTTCTAGCAAAGCACGAAGTCTACCCAATTCTCCGGTCATATTCATCTAAGAATATTTAAGATCTATATCAAGCGTAGTATACCAAGTATCGTGTATATCGGCCCAGTATCGGATAGTCACGTGCTAGGGCTGGGGGTGGATAAGTGTCTGCCCCGTCCGAAGCATATGTCGGATGTCTGGTAACTAGTCTCTATAATCGGATATACATGACCTTGTCATAATATCCCGATGGCCGGCCAGCACTTAAGAGCACTAATACCGTATCCTGTGTGACATCATCTCCACTATGACTGGAGTGATACTTCCGTCTTGACATCACACCCAATACTCTACGATTCTCAATATACCCAGCATTGGCGTACACAGAACCGGTTAGAGTCCTAGACGACCTCAACTAAAGTATATTGATTGTCGTAAGCATTAGCGGTGCAAGTCTCAGGTTAAGACCAAATACACCTACCCTGATGTCGGACTCCCATAGACACATAGTCATAATACCAATGGGATTCCGAGGGTCTATCCAGAGCGAAGCTGTTTCCCGTACCATCGGTGAAACACAACCTCCTATCGCACTTGCATAAGTATCCAATACTTATATATATATGAGAACTATGCCGTTGTGCCCTCACAATGCGCACAAGTGCAATACTAGCCTATTCCGCATTATCGATGTCCAGTCTCGATAATACTACGACTAGGGATATTTAATGATTAATCCTTCGTGGACTGATACTGTCTCATATCATTCTCAATCCAGGAACTAATCATATGGACCTCTCTTCATTTATATATCTAAGGTGATCTAATCACAAATGATGAAAGTGTAATTTCCTTGTCACATAGTTAATTTGTACAACAACACTATGATCTGTACAAATAGTGACGCTATGGGTCATATTATCCAACAGAAGTACAATACAAGAAATAAGTCTGTCAACCACCGGAATGGTTCTGTCTCGAATGGGAATTGGTGGTGCAACTTCCAAAGGTTCAGGTTCCATGTTGACTAAAGCTTCTTGGCCTTCTCGCCTTTCCCTTCTCAACTGTCTGATAGTTCTTTCAATTTCCGGGTCAAGCGGTCGAAGTTCAAAACTTCTGGTTCGTCTCATGAAGTTTCTGAGAACCTGAAACACAAGAAAACAAAAACAATAAGTAAAAAGAAAAATTAGATACAAGTAAAGGTATCTAACCCATAAACTAATAGTAAAAGATAAATAAGTCCCCGGCAACGGTGCCAAAAACTTGACCGGCGTAAACACACACATATAACGCAAGCGTACGTATCGTTCAAGTAGTATAAAAATTATCGATCCCACGAGGACTTAATATCTAAACTATTAATTTTATGAAGTCAAATGATTACTAGTATCTAACGGATTGATTGATTGATTTGAAATGGTGACGATTCTAAATTTAAAAGCAAGTAAATAAGAGTGTCGAAAGTAGGTTTTAAGAAAATTCAATATTAAAAACTATCTAGGGTTGTTATTTCTTTTAATATCATTTTAAAGATGAAGTGGTTATCTTAAAGTTGGGTAATATATTGATTTATTAACCTGGAACACTAAATTATGTAAAAGCCTCTTCCGATGGTCAATTACAAATACCTAGTATAATCCAATTGAACCATATGTCTATGTCAACCAAATTACCTAGATTCATTAAGATTAAGTTCCAATTAAAGCTACCCCCGCCCGACAGGTATATTCCTATCATGTAAGGAAATCTATTAAAGGGTTATCTATCCTCAAGAAAGATCGTGGGCTATTGAGTCTAAGGTCTTAAACTTAAAATCCATATGTCTAGTTCATTTTAAGTTTACCTAGTCAATTTTATTAGTAGCCAGTTAATAAAAAACATTAAGATTAAGACTCAATAAATAAATCTTTATATTACACAAACTTTAATTTAACCCCTTATAAACCGGTGATATTAAAAGTCATCACAACCCCAGATAACTAATTTAGTTACAATACATAACTAGGGCTAGTAAAAACTTGAAAATAAAAGACATAAAGTAAAAATGCGGTAAAGTAAATACTGAAAAGTAAATTACAATAAAATAAAATGCTAAGGTAAAAGGAATTACTTTTACTACTACTAATTTAGATATCTCCCATAAAATAATATATAAACTTGTGATAATATTACCATCCGACCAATCTGGCGGTATCCTGATTAAGTCAAATTAAGTCCAACCAGCCATTAAGGCGGTAATATTTGTCTATAAACCAGCCATAAAGGCGGAACCAAAATTAAATTACCAACCGACCAATCTGGCGGTATCCTTGATTAGTCAGGTTTTAAATAGATTAAAATTAAATTACCAACCGACCAATATAGCGGTATCCTTTTTAAGTCAAATTTTAAATAGTGAATATATTATTTTTAAGGGAGATTAATCTAAATAGCAATAGTAAAAGAATTACCTTTCACCCTAGCTGGGGAAGTTACCTCCTCATGGTGAATAGTAAAAACTGTAAAAAGTAAAGAAAGTAAATTACTATTATTACAGAACGTAATTAAAATTAATTACAAAACTAAAATTAAAAGAAATTTAGAGAGAGAATGACTCTCTATTTACATCAAAGAAATGGGAGAGAATGGTGCAACTAAAACTGAAATCTCGAGCTCAATTTATAGGCCTCGGTGGGTTTCCAGCGTCGCGACGCCAAGGCCTTTGGCGTCGCGACTCCAGCACTTTTTGGCGTGGCATGCTGAAGGCTTGACACGTGGCAATTCGGATAAAAAGATAAGGCGACACGTGGCGAGGTGGCTAAGAGCTCAATTATTATGCTGACGTGGTGATGACGTGGTGCTGATGTGGTAAGGCGGCTGGGATCAATTGTCGGCACCGTAGGATGATGACACGTGTCACGCTGTGATTGGCTGATGATGACGTGGCATGTTGACTCGGTTGACCTGCTGACGTGGATGATGACGTGGCAAGACGCGTGGCAGAGTTGACTCATTGACCGGATGACATGGCGACACGTAGGATGACACGTGGCACACGTGGAAATAGTAATTTTCGGCACCGTAGGATGATGACACGTGGCACGACTTACGTTAGTAGATCGGCTGTGATGGTGACACGTGTCACGCCGCACGTTAGCAAAGTCAAACCTCTCAAATTCTGAACCGTTGACCCGACGCACATTAGCAGACCACTGTGCACGTTAGGCGTCGCGACGCCAAGGTCTTGCGCGTCGCGACGTGCCCAAATTACCAAAATGTCCTTTTTCCAATTTTCACTGTTTTGGTCCAAATCACCTCCAGAATGTCCTGAAACTTTATTTATCTACAAAATAACACAAAACACATCAAACTATTCACAAAACTCATGAAACTATACAAAATATTAGGTTAAATGAGTGGGAAATAGTGATAGAAATACCACTCATCAATGATTATGGATTATTTAATGATTAATCCTTCGTAGATTGATACTGTCTCATATCATCTCAATCCAGGAACTAATCATAGGGACCTCCTATCATCTATACATCTGGGTGATCTAATCACAAATGATAAGAGTGCAATCTCATTGTCACATAGTTAATTTGTACAACAACACCATGATCTGTACAAATAGTGACGCTATGGGTCATAATTGTCCAACAAATAATTCCTAAACTATTTAGAGATAAAGTCACACTTGTGTTTTGATTTTAATTTTCATCTTTTCTTAGTTATGTTTTTCTAAACTTTTGTGAGAATAAGGAAGAAGAAGAAAAGTGGCTAGGGTTCAAGAATGAATTCTCTCCAAAAGAAAAATCATATTTTTCTTTATATACTTAGGGTTTGTAATTTTCAAAAAAACAAAATCCTTCCCCTTTTTACCCATTGTAATAATCGGCCATGGCATAAGAAAATAGGAATTTTTGTAACATCAATATTAAGTTTCCATAATGGAAAGGATGTTACAAAATAAAAAGATTAATTCCTATTAAAAGAGATGTAACTTCCAAATAAAGTCTGAGGGTTTCCAAAACCCAAAATTTGGAATTTACACAATTAACTTTTTATTTAATTATATCATATATAATTAATAGGGGTGGGCGCGGTTCGGTTTGATTCGGTTTTTGCTAAAAACTGAACCAAACCATATTTTACGGTTCAGATTTTTTATCTCTCAAACCAAACCATTAAATAACGGTTTGGTTCGGATTGAAAATTTTTTAAACCAGCGGTTTGCGGATTGGTTCGGTTCGGTTTAGGATTATTATATTTGAAATAAATTTTCATCCACTTAAGTGAAGACAAAAAAAATTGAGGCACAATTAATTCTTGTATTTTTCAAAAATTACCTCGAATAATGATGCTACCATCATTCTAATTAAGAGACAAATTCAACATCTTACTTTCAAGAATAATGATGCTACCATAAAACAAAAAATTTAAGAATAAATATATTAACAAATAAATTAAAGAATAAAAGTATTAACAAATAAATATATTAACAAAAAATTTAAGAATAAAAGTATTAACATACTAATAAAAAGAAAACATAATATAAAATTAAAAGAAAAATACAAATACAAATACAAATTTTTTAATAAAAAATATATAATTTTTTTTATTATAACGGTTCGGTTCGGTTTAACAGGTGCGGTTCGGATTAGCCCCTGAACCAAACCGTAAACCGTTTGCGGTCGACCAATCCGAACCGCAAACCGAACCGTTAGGAAAAAAAAACCGTAAATTCGGTCCGGTTTGGTCCGGTTTGCGATTTGGTTCGGTTCGTTGTTCTTTTGGCCCACCCCTAATAATTAAATGCCAAATGTTTATTTATCATATAATTACAAAAATTATATATTAAAATTTTAACACATAGTTTCAAGTGTGACATAAAATATTATTAATCATATTAATAATATTTATAACTCTGTTAGTATATAATTGGACTATCCAATTATACTAAATCCGCTATACTAGATCGAGCTAGCACGGGGACCAAATGGACCTACGGCTCCGAGCTCTAATAATCTCGAAATATTAATTAAGCTCTTAATTAATTATTCTGAATTATTAACTCCATGTTATTCCATTAAAAACCCGAAGTTGCACTCTCGTTGCCGCAAATGATATATTAAGCCGAACCAAGTCGGTGTCCATCGATATAGTCACTACATATAGATTAACCCTTCACGAGTATCTTGTAATTAGAGTCGGGTCATAATGTCCGTTATACCCCTCTAATTATTTTTACCTTAAGTCCCATTGATTCTTTAATGAACGATTATTCATAACCATTATGAATTTTAATCTTTCTATTTGTAATAAAAAGACTTGGGTGCTCTAACCGTTCAAGTAACGAATCAACCCTTAAGAAAGATACTCATCTACTTCTCGCAAGAAGGAGTGAACTTCTGTTGGGGTTTTGGGCAGAGGGCGCAGCGGAAGCGCGGTTCGGGCAAAATCGTAATTTTAAAACCTTTTAAATTACCGAATGAATTATTCAATATCTAATATGAATAATTCATTCGTATTTCACCTAAACATATTTATTCGATATCAAATAACGACATAAATAGCAAAAAAACATCACGAAACTTTTACGAAAATGTTTTTCCGTAAAATGGCATAAAACATATTTTTGACCAAACCGACTACCCAATACACATGAGGACTGCCCAGGTCAGTCCCAATAGTATTAGGGCAGTTCATGGATTGCCCGAACAGTGACAAATTCACTGTTTGGGCAGCCGTCACCAGGTTAGCTCAAAAGTCACCCGATAACACTGTTTTTCACCATTTTCGCTTATTTCAACTCCGAAACAATTTTCGGCAATTGTTCCAACACCCAAAACACATCCAATACATTTATATGACATTATTTTCATCACCATATGAACAATATTTCTAGATCTGATCCAAAAGTTAAATTATCAATTGTTCATGCTTTAATCCAACTTTTCCAACATCAATCAAATTAATTATAACACCAATCCAAGCCACCACAATTCAAGAACCCAAGAACAATTCTAGGCATTACAAGAGTGGTTATAACACTCTAGAATGGAAACATATCATCAAATGATCAAATTGGACAATAATTACTATAATATCATCCAAATCAACATCTCACATGCTTAAAGCCTTCCAATTCATCCTCCAAAACATAAAGCCCCAAATTTAACAAGTATAGAAAACCCTAGAACTATTCTAGCAACACAAGAACAAGAAACTAAATTTCCAAACTCAATAAGATTAAAGATTAACTTTTAATCTCCAATTTTCCTAAGCTTTTTTCTTGTTTTCTCTTTCTTTTGTTCCTTGAATCATCAAAGAAACATTGAGAGCTTTTGGAGGACAAGTATTCGGCAAAGCTTCCATTAGAAGCAAAAAAGAAAAATTTTTCCTTTTAAAAAACCACTTTGCCGACTTCCAAATGTAATATGGTCATTTTGGAAAAATTAAATCAATTAATTAAATCAAACTTTATGTTAACAAATCATATTTGCAAACATAAAATTTAATTAAATCATGCCATGTGTCACCAATAATAATTAAATATTTTTCATAACAATTATGAAAAATTTTATCAATTAATTATTCAAATATTTAACATTTAAATATTTAAATAATTAATTAATATAATTATTATTGTATATGTATTTTTATTTACATTAAATAACAAATACATATATTAATGACATGTGTCAAAGTCTCATTTGACACGTAATTAATGTGTATCTAATCAAATTATGTATCAAATATAAATACACAATAATTACGATTGACCAAAAACCCTTAAAGCATGTGTTTTCGTTTAACCGATTAAATGATTCGAATTAACTCATTTAATCCAATGAAGTATTATGAATAATCTGTATTATTCACAACGCGTTGCCCAAGTGCTCAACAAGTACACTTCATATTGTGGGACTCTCTAAGTTTAGGTTTATCCGTCATGAAATCCAATTTCGTGTCCATAATTCACCCACTCATGAATTATGACGACCACAGATAATCTCGCTAAACTATGCAAGTCGAGGTCATTGCATATATATAATCCCCCCATCACAGGCTATCCATATTATGTCTGGGATATAGATAAAAACGTCAAATCCTTTCGGTATAATATAGTCGACTTTAAATTTACGATCTGTAAATAACACTCGGAATAAGTTTATGAAGTTATACCACGACTATGGATTTACTAGATCGTAAACACGTGAGGATACATATGCCCTGTACATAGGATTGACAGATCATATCTTGATACGTACTAGATATCATAAGCATCAGTCCACACCCAATGAACAGATGGAGGTCTGATCTAAATTGATCGGTGATGTGACTGCCATCAAAGTGTGGAGAATAACTCATATATCCACATTGGCATCTCAATTCGAAGGACCACTATACTCGCTCAACTCGAGAAGATTCCTATTGATGTTGGTGTACCATCTATTAGGATATCTTCATTGAGTCATTAAGTGTTTATCAAATAAACACCTACATGTCTATACGAGTATCCCGAGACTCATGGTTCATTGGGATAAACCATCGAACCAAGTCATGATATACGACATGTACTGGTCCCAGCGGATTTTACTAACCGACCTGTGTTATTAAATCTTAACCATGAACTTTATTTAAGGATATACATCCTATAGTGCGCTTCCCAATGTCAATTACAAACTATATTGTAACTGCGCACTACATTGTAAATCCTACGATCTGGATTGGCACTCTGAGCACCAACCCTAACAACTTCATATCTATGTAAGATATTCCTAGCTACACAACAGACCATGCCCCCAAAGTACGTAGCTATTGGTCGAAACTGTTACACCAACCTCACCTTTGTAAATCAAAGGACATGGCCTGCCATGCAGGAGTTCGTAGTACACTCAAGATTAAGATCAATCCATATATGACCATCTAATAGATTGAAATGACTTTCTTGGTTTAACGGATGTTATAAGAATTTCATTTCCATCTGGGTCCAGTCCTATATGATCACATCATACAAGGTGCCTTCATTCTCATGTCTCTACATGGATGATCCCGGATCAAGGTCGCCATACAAATATAGAATGGACCGTTTATTGGACAATTATGACCCATAGCGTCACTATTTGTACAGATCACGGTGTTGTTGTACAAATTAACTATGTGACAAAGGAGATTGCACTCTTATCATTTGTGATTAGATCACCTAGATGTATAAATGATGAGAGGTCCTTGTGATTTGTTCCTGGACTGAGAATGATATGAGACAGTATCAGTCCACGTAGGATAAATCATTAAACATCCCTAGTCAGAGCATTATCGAGATTGGACATCGATGAATGCGTAAAAGACTAGTATTACACTTATGCGCGTTGTGAGGGCACAACGGCATAGTTCTCATATATTTGGGTATAGGATACTCATGCAAGTGTAATAGGAGGTTGTGTTTCACCGATGGTACGGGAAACAGCTTCCCTCTGGATAAGACCCCCTCAGAATTCCATTGGTAGTATGACTATGTGTCTATGGAAATTCGAAATCAGGGTAGGTGTATTTGGTCTTAACCTGAGACTTGCACCGCTAACGCTTGCGACAATCAATATACTTTGGTTGCGGTCGTCCAGGGCTTTAACAGGTTCTGTGTACGCCAATACTGGGTATATTGAGAATCGTAGTGTGTTGGTGTGATGTCAAGATGGAAGTGTCACTCCAGTCATATGGAGATGATGATCGCATAGGGATACAGAACTAGCTCTCTAATAAAGGTTGCAACCGTCGGGATAATATGACTTGATCATGATTATCCGATTATAAAGAGACTAGTTGCTTGTTATCCGATATATACTTCATACGGGGCAGACACTATACCAGCCCCAGGCCTCGCATGTGATCATCTGATACTGGACAGAAATACGCAATACTACGTATACTACGCCTGATACAGATCCTTTATTCCTGTAAGGATATTTCCGGAGAATTGGGTAGGCATGGCGCTTTGCTAGAGGCCAACCTTGTCTTGTAAATCGGTATAAGAACGAAGTTGAAAATATTGAGAGCTTTTATACACTATAAGAACGAAGTTGAAAATCAACTTGGCAAGAAAATTAAAAGAATCAGGAGTGATAGAGGTGGTGAATATATATCACCATTTAGTGAATATTGTTCCAATCGTGGAATTATTCACGAAACTATTGCTTCTTATTCGCCTCAACAAAATGGAATTGCTGAGCGTAAAAACTTAACGTTGAAGGAAATGATGAACGCCATGTTGACAAGCTCTGGTTTACCCCAGAACTTATGGGGAAGTCTTGCTTTTCGCTAACTACGTTTTGAACAAGCTACCTCACAGAAGATTGGACAAGACACCATATGAGTTATGGA
Source organism: Zanthoxylum bungeanum (assembly GCA_019454045.1). Classification (NCBI taxonomy): domain Eukaryota; kingdom Viridiplantae; phylum Streptophyta; class Magnoliopsida; order Sapindales; family Rutaceae; genus Zanthoxylum; species Zanthoxylum bungeanum. The sequence continues at coordinate 4,298 of SKCR01023248.1, read as the reverse complement.
AAAGTCATGTACCTTCCTATAAATATCTGAAAGTGTGGGGGTGTCTTGCCAAAGTAATGGTTCCTAAATTGAAGAAGGTTAGAATATGACCCAAAACTATTGATTGTATATTCATTGGATATACTCGCAACAGTAGTGCGTATCGATTCTTGGTACATAAGTATGAAATTCCTGACATCAATCTGAATATGATAATTGAGTCAAGGAATGCGACGTTTTTTGAAGAGACATTTCCTTACAAGGAAATACAAAGAACAAAATCTCTCAAAAGAACTATTGATACTGTCAAAGACAGTGATCAGGCTGACCAAGATTTATGAAAGTGTTGAGACAATTGAACCTAGACGTAGCAAAGGAGGTAGAACGTCTAAGTCATTTGGACCAGATTTTCTGACATACTTGTTAGAAAATGAGCCACAAAGCTATAAAGAAGCAATGTCTTCGTCAGAGGCATCTTTGTGGATAGAGGCTATCAATGGTGAGATTGATTTCATCCTACAAAACCATACTTGGGAGTTGGTTGATCTTTCTCCAGGTTGTAAGCCACTGGGCTACAAATGGATATTCAAACGGAAGATGAAACTGGATGGATCAATAGATAAGTACAAGGCAAGACTTGTCATAAAAGGTTATAGACAAAAAGAAGGTCTTGATTACTTTGACACCTATTCACCAGTGACTCGTATCACTTCAATAAGAATGCTCATAGCCATAACAACTATATTTGGTCTTGAAATACATCAAATGGATGTAAAGACGGCATTCTTAAATGGTGAACTGGATGAAGAGATTTACATGGAACAACTAGAAGGTTTCAATGTTCCTGGACAAGAATAGAAGGTGTGCAAACTTGTAAAATCCTTATACGGATTAAAATAAGCACCCAAACAATGGCATGAAAAGTTTGACAAAGAGATGTTGTCAAGTGAATTCAAAAACAATGAGTGTGATAAGTGTGTATACACCAAATCAACTCAAAAAAGATATGTCATTGTGTGTCTCTACGTAGATGATATGCTGATAATTGGTAGTAATCATGAGATGATTCAGTCTACCAAGAAAGCACTGACCAACAAATTTGATATGAAAGATTTAGGAGTAGCGAATGTGATCTTAGGAATTAAGATCTCCAGAACATCAGAAAGATATATATTATCTCAGACTCACTATGTTGAGAAGATACTTGAGAAATATAATAAAGGAGATCAAAATGTGGCTAGAACTCCTGTAGACCTAACTCTTCATTTATCAAAGAATATTGGCTCAAGCGTATCGCAACTAGAGTATTCGAGAATAATCGGAAGTCTGATGTATCTCACAAATTGCATACGACCTGATATCTCTCAAGCTGTAAACAGGCTTACTAGATATAGGAGCAATCCATGACATAACTGTTAGACAATTATGACCCATAGTGTCACTATTTGTAAAAGACATTGTGGTTTTTGTACAAATTAATTATGTAGCAATGAAATTGCATTTTATCATTTTGTAATTTGATTACTTAAATATATAAATGATAAAAGTCCTTATGATTAGTTTCGAATTATAAGATATGAGACAGTATCAATCCATAAAGGTTTAATCATTAAATATCCCTAGTCGTAGTATTGTCGAGACTGGACATCGATAATACGGAATAGACTAGTATTGCACTTGTGCGTGTTATGGAAGCTTAACAGCATAGTTCTCGTATATTTAAGTATTGGATACTTATGCAAGTGTGATAAGAGGTTGTGTTTACCGATGGTACTGAAACAGCTTCGCTCTGGATAGACCCCGCGAAATCTCATTGGTCGTATGACTATGTGTCTATGGGAATCTGCATCAGGGTAGGTGTATTTGGTCTTAACCTGAGACTTGCATCGCTAGTACTTGCGACAATCAATACGCTTTGGTTTTGGTCATCCAGGACTTTAACAGATTCTGTGTACGCCTCTTCTGGGTTTATTGAGAATCGTAGTGTATTGGGTGTGATGTCAAGATGGAAGTATCACTTCAGTCATATGGAGATGATGATCACGCAGGGATACAAAACTAGTACTATAAATTGGTTGCAACCATCGGGATAATATGACATGGTCATGATTATCCGATTAAAGAGACTAGTTACTTGTAATCTGATATATGCTTCGTACGGGGCAGACACTATTCCAGCCCCAGGCCTTGCATGTGACATCCGATACAGGATCGCAATACGCAATACTGTGTATACTACGCCTAATACAGATTATATATTCCATTAAGAATAATTCTGGAGAATTGGGTAGGCACGGTGCTTTGCTAGAAGCCAACCATGTCTCGTAAATCGGTAAAAATATAGTACGAGGTACGTATGTGTTCGGATAGTCCGACGACCGGATTTACTGACAACATATCCAGGGATCTCTTGGGTCGCTTCCCGAAGATTCACCGATGACGTATGATTCGAGCATAATTAATCTGGGATTAATTACGGAGAGATTTTATCTAGGATAAAATACTATTAGAAGAGAGAGAAAGATTAATTTGGAATTAATCAATAAAATAATATATTCGATATATTAAACGAAATTAGATTTCGATGCGGAATTAAAATTAGATTTTAATTCGGGCAAACGAATTAATTTAGAATTAATTCGCTAGCGACGTGGATAGTGGTTTTGCTTGGCATTATTATTTAATTAAATTTGATTTAATTACGTCGCAATGGAAAATTCGTTAATTTGGAATTAGCGAACCCGAGCCCGAGAGTGTTTACGGGTCCACTCGGATTTTGAATCAAGTGGGGCCCACATGTCACATCACTTGTCACTTTAAGTGATGGGTTTTGGTGAGTTGGTGAAGCTTGCTTGTATTTCACACAAGTTGAAAAGGTTGATGGAATGAAAGACAAATACCAAATATTTGGTATATCTTGGATTTGATTTTAGAAATCATTTTAACAAGTCAACACACTCACTTCCTATCATCTCTCATTCACGCCACTTTTGAAGCAAATAATCTCTCCCCATTTTCTTCCATTGTCGTGAGCTTAAGGAGGAATAAGAAGATTTTGTTGCAAAATTTTCTTAGAGGTAGCACTCAAAAGGATCATTCAAAGGTCATAGGGAAACCATCCCAAAAGCTTGGAATCAAGATCAAAGGCTTGGAGCTTGTAGATCAACATTCAAAGACCACCTTGGCCGAATTCTTGGAGGAATTTTTTTCAATTTGACGCATCTTAAAACCGTTCAAAGTGAGTATGATTCTGCCATACTTCTTTTATGTATTCACAATTTTTCATTGCTTATATGATCTTGGATTAAGTCTTAGAGACCAACAATGGTATCATGGAGCATGAAATGAGATGATTTTTTGTTTCAATAATGTTGGACATGTGTTGAACAAATTTAAGCATGATTAATTGATTAAATTGATATTTTGGAAATGTTAATTTAGATAATTAATTAATTTAATACACTTTAATTAATTAAATTATGAAATTTGGAATTTTAAAATTTAATTAGTTGGGCTTAATTTAGAATTGGGCTTAAAATGTTGTATTTGGGCCTAATGGGCTTGGTTGGGCCAATTTGGTTTAGGTCAATTGGATTGGATCCAAATTGGGTCTAAATCATTCCATTAAGTCCAAATATGACAGATGGACCTTTTATGTTTAATTGGGCCGAAATTGGTTTCTTAGCAAATAGGGTGATTCCTTAATTGGGCTTTGGTATTTGGGTTAAACCCATATTGACCAAAGTACATGCCTTAAGAAATTAATTGAAAGCCCATTGGACTTTAATTAAACGACATTGGATGTTAATTGGGCTTTGAGACCCATTTAGATTAGATTTGGAATCTAAGTCGTAAAGGCACATTAAAAGGTGTAGTTATTTAATTTGGAATTAAATATAGAATTAGTTTTGAATACGAATTAAAATTAGATTTAAATTGTAGTTCGATATAATTCAAGAATTCGTACTTTGAGTACTTATTTCAAACGAGTTGGACTCGCGCAAAATCAAATCGTTGTTTGAACATTGGATGATCATCTTATTCAAGATTAATTAATTGGATTAGATTGATTGAATAACATGCTTTGTGTGAATACATGGATGTGTTGAATGAATAATGTATATCAGATGGATATTAGAGGGGAAAGGGCAATTTTGGAAATTGTTGTAAATTTAGAATTTATTTAATTGGAGCTGCGTTTCCAGCCTTTTCTCTCTTGATTCTTTGTAATTCTCTTCTCACCTAATTCCCCTCAATGTCAATGAGGTTTCTTTCATTGTATTATGTAATTGAGTAGAAAATAGAATAGTGCTAGCAGG
>SKCR01023247.1:0-89711 GCA_019454045.1 Zanthoxylum bungeanum | reverse complement strand
GCCTCGCCCCCAAGCTGATACAGATGTGGGCCTCGCCCCCAAACCGATACTGATGTGGGCCTCGCCCACAAACTAATACTAATGTGGGCCTCGCCCCCAAACTGATGTTGATGTGGGCCTCGCCCCCAAACCGATACTGATATGGGCCTCGCCCTTAAACTGATACTGATGTGGGCCTCACCCCCAAACTGATGATGATCTGGGCCTCGCCCCCAAACCGATACTGATGTGGGCCTCGCCCCGAAATTGATATTGATGTGGGCCTCGCCCGTAAACTGATGCCGATGTGGGCCTCGCCTCCTGATGAGTGGTTTTTATATCACTAATTCCCACTCATTTGACCTAATATTTTGTATAGTTTCTTGAGTTTTATGAACGTTTTGATGTGTTTTATTGTTATTTTACAGATAAATAGAGTTTGGGAAGCATTGGAAGTAATTTGGAGTAAAAATATTGAAAAAAGGGTATTTTGGTAATTTGGTTGCGTCGCGATGCGCAATCCATCGACGTCGTGACGTCTAAATTGCGCCGTATGCTAATTTGCGCCAGACACGTGGACCAGTCAGAAGAAATTTGCTAAAATACGTCAGATGCTAACGTGCACGGAACATGCTAACGTGCGCCTGACACATGTCATCATCAGAACCGATCATGCTAACATACGTCTGGACACGTGTCACAATTCTATGGTGCGGATGTTAGACATTGTGTCCCATAGCGTCACTGTTTGTAAATGATATTGTATTATTGTACAAAATTAACTATGTAATAATGAAATTGCCTTTTGCCATTTTGTAAATATTATTTACTTTGATATATAAATGGCGAAAGTCCATATGATTAGTACTGGATTGAGATGATATGAGACAGTATCAATCCATAAAGGTTTAATCATTAAATATCCCTAGCCCTAGTATTATCGAGACTGGACATCGATAATGCGGAATAGGCTAGTATTGCGCTTGTGCACGTTGTGAGGGCACAACGGCATAGTTCTCATATATTTAAGTATTGGATACTTATGCAAGTGCGATAGGAGGTTGTGTTTTACCGATGGTACGGAAAACAGCTTCGCTCTGGATAGACCCCGCGGAATCCCATTGGTAGTATGTCTAGGTGTCTATGGGAGGCCGCATCAGGGTAGGTGTATATGGTCTTAACCTGAGACTTACATCGCTAGTACTTGCGACAATCGGTAAACTTTGGTTTTGGTGGTTGGGGACCTTAACCGGTTCTGTGTACACCTCTTCTGGGTTTATCGAGAATCGTAGTGTACTGGATGTGATGTCAAGATGGAAGTATCGCTTCAGACATATGGAGGTGATGATCACGCAGGACACAGAACTAGTACTCTATAAAAGGTTGCAACCGTCGGGACAATATGACTAGGTCAGGATTGTCCGATTTAAAGAGACTAGTTGCTTGATGTCCGATATATGTTTCGTACGGGGCAGACACATCTCCAGCCCTAGGCCTAGCATGTGATCATCCGATACTGGATCGATGTACGCAATACTACGGTATACTACGCTTGATATAGATCTTATATTCCTATAAGAATATTTCTGGAGAATTGGGTAGGCATGGCGCTTTGCTATAAGCCAACCTTGTCTTGTGAATCGGTAAGAACGTAGTACGAGGTACGTGCGTGTTCGGATTATCCGACGACCGTATTTACTACCAACATATCCGGAGATCTCTTGGGTCGCTTCCTGAAGATTCACCTATGATATTTGATTCGAACTTAATTAATCTTGGATTAATTGCGGAAAAACTTTATCTCGGATAAAGTGCCTTATTTAGAGAGAGAGAACGATTATTTGGAATTAATCAGTAAAATTATTATATTCGATATAATAATTGAAATTCGATTTCGACGCGAAATTAAAATTAGATTTTAATTCGGGCATACGAGTTAATTTAGAATTAATTCGTTAGCGACGTAAATAATAATTTCGCTAGGCGCGATTATTTATTTAAATTCGATTTAATTAACGTCGCAACGCAAGTTCGGTATTTCGGAAATATCGAACCCGAACGCGTGAGTGCACGTGGGCCCACTTTCATTTGGAAACGTGTGGGGCCCACATGACACATGTCATTATATGTATTATTTTATTGATAATGCATTGCATGGTGATAGTGTATAATACACTCAATTGTTATGCATGGAATTTGAGTGTTTGACACTCTAAGCCTTTGCATGGTTTGCGTCATAGATTTATTATTATTTAATAAATATTATGGCATAAATATAAATTGATTTTTGGTATCAAAAATTAACAAGAAAAATCTCTCTCTCTCTTTCACATTGCCGAAAACTGCATGCAGTTTTTGGTCTTCATCTTCTTCATTTTGGTTGCCAAAAAGCTTGAAGATAGTGTGGTTGTTTGGAACATCTCCTCACATGCAAGGCTAGCACCTTCAAGGGATCAAAAGAGGTGATAGGGAAACCATCATAGAGCAAGGAATTCACAAAGCTTGGAGCTTTCCACCTTCTTCTCCTCTTGGCCGAATCAATCAACACTTGGAGCTTCCATTTTGGTTTGATTTTCTTCATCAACAAAGCATTGTAAGTATGATTCCGCCATACTTCAAAGTTAAATATATATTCATTTATTGTATTTCAAATGCTTAATCTTTCCTTGGGACATATTATAGAAACCAACAGCGGACACTCCGCGTGACACGTGTCACCTTCTGAATGGACCGAATCATCGGTGAATCATCTTCCACCACGTGATGATGTAGTGGGTCATCGACCCTGGGCCGCATCCCGGAACTGCAACTGATGTGTGGGCCCTCGACCCTGGACACATCCCAAAATTGATGATATAGTGGGCCCTCGACCCTGGGACGCATCCCAGAACTACAACTGATGATGCAGTGGGACCTCGACCCTCAGACGCATCCTGGAACTACAATTGATGATGCAGTGGGTCCTCGACCCTGAGACGCATCTCGGAACTGCAACTGACGACGGGGGCCTCGACCTTGGGACGCATCCCAATATCGTTGACAATGTGGGCCATCGACCCTATGACGCATCCTAAAACTGATGATGTAGTAGGCCATCGACCCTGGGACGCATCCCGGAACTATAACTGATGATGCAGTGGGTCCTCGACCCTGGGTTACATCTCGAAACTGCAACTGACAACGGGGGCCTCGATCCTGAGACGCATCCCAAAACTGATGATGTAGTGGGCCCTCGACCCTGAGACGTATCCCGGAACTACAACTGACGATGCAGTGCGTCCTCGACCCTGGGACGCATCCCAAAACTGAGGATGTAGTGGGTCCTCAACCCTGGGACTCATCCCAAAAACTACTGATGTGGGCCTCGCCCCCAAACTGATACTGATGTGGGCCTCGCCCCCAAGCTGATACTGATGTGGGCCTCGCCCCCAAACCGATACTGATGTGGGCCTCGCCCACAAACTGATACTGATGTGGGCCTCGCCCACAAACTGATACTGATGTGGGCCTCGCCCCCAAACTGATGCTAATGTGGGCCTCGCCCCCAAACCGATACTGATGTGGGCCTCGCCCTTAAACTGATATTGATGTGGGCCTCACCCACAAACTGATACTGATGTGGGCCTCACCCCCAAATTGAAGATGATGTGGGCCTCGCCCCCAAACCGATACTGATGTGGGCCTCGCCCCGAAATTGATACTGATGTGGGCCTCGCCCGCAAACTGATGCTGATGTGGGCCTCGCCTCCTGATGAGTGGTATTTATATCACTAATTCCCACTCATTTGACCTAATATTTTGTATAGTTTCTTGAGTTTTGTGAACTTTTTGATGTGTTTTATTGTTATTTTACAGATAAATAGAGTTTGGGAAGCATTGGAAGTAATTTGGAGTAAAAACACTGAAAAATAACGAAAAAAGGTATTTTGGTAATTTGGTTGCGTCGCGACGCGCAATCCATAGGCGTCGCGACTTCTAAAGTGCGCCGCATGCTAACTTGCGCCAGACACGTGGACCAGTCAGAAGAAATTTGCTAAAATACGTCCGATGCTAACGTGCGCCGAACATGCTAACGTGCGCCTGACACGTGTCATCATCAGAACTGATCATGCTAACATACGCCTGGATACGTGTCGCAATTCTATGGTGCCGACACTCCACATGACACGTGTCACCTTCTGAATGGACCGAATCATCGGTGAATCATCATCCACCACGTGATGATGTAGTGGGCCCTCGACCCTGGGCCGCATCCCGGAACTGCAACTGATGTGTGGGCCCTCGACCCTGGACACATCCCAAAATTGATGATATAGTGGGCCCTCGACCCTGGGACGCATCCCAGAACTACAAGTGATGATGCAGTGGGACCTCGACCCTCAGATGCATCCTGGAACTACAATTGGCGATGCAGTGGGTTCTTGACCCTGGACGCATCTCGGAACTGCAACTAACGGCGGGGGCCTCGACCTTGGGACGCTTCCCAATACCATTGACAATGTGGGCCCTCGACCCTAGGACGCATCCCAAAACTGATGATGTAGTAGGCCCTCGACCCTGGGACACATCCCGGAACTACAACTGATGATGCAGTGGGTCCTCGACCCTGGGTTACATCTCGGAAGTGCAACTGACAACGGGGGCCTCGATCCTGAGACGTATCCCAAAACTGATGATGTAGTGGGCCCTCGACCCTGAGACGTATCCCGGAACTACAACTGACGATGCAGTGCGTCCTCGACCCTAGGACCCATCCCAAAACTGAGGATGTAGTGGGTCCTCAACCCTGGGACTCATCCCAAAAACTACTGATGTGGGCCTCGACCCCAAACTAATACGGATGTGGGCCTCGCCCCCAAGCTGATACTGATGTGGGCCTCACCCCCAAACCGATACTGATGTGGGCATCGCCCATAAACTGATACTGATGTGGGCCTCGTCCACAAACTGATACTGATGTGGGCCTCGCCCCCAAACTGATGCTAATGTGGGCCTCGCCCCAAACCGATACTGATGTGGGCCTCGCCCTTAAACTGATACTGATGTGGGCCTCGCCCTTAAACTGATATTGATGTGGGCCTCACACACAAACTGATACTGATGTGGGCCTCACCCCCAAACTGATTATGATGTGGGCCTCGCCCCCAAACCGATACTGATGTGGGCCTCGCCGCGAAATTGATACTGATGTGGGCCTCACCCGCAAACTGATGCTGATGTGGGCCTCGCCTCCTGATGAGTGGTATTTATATCACTAATTCCCACTCATTTGACCTAATATTTTGTATAGTTTCTTGAGTTTTGTGAACTTTTTGATGTGTTTTATTGTTATTTTACAGATAAATAGAGTTTGGGAAGCATTGGAAGTAATTTGGAGTAAAAACACTGAAAAATAACGAAAAAAGTTATTTTGGTAATTTGGTTGTGTCGCGACGCGCAATCCATAGGCGTCGCGACTTCTAAAGTGCGCCGCATGCTAACTTTTGCCAGACACGTGGACCAGTCAGAAGAAATTGGCTAAAATACATCGGATGCTAACGTGCGCCGAACATGCTAACGTGCGCCTGACACGTGTCATCATCAGAACCGATCATGCTAACATACACCTGGACACGTGTCGCAATTCTACGGTTCCGACACTCCGCGTGACACGTGTCACCTTCTGAATGGACCGAATCATCGGTGAATCATCTTCCACCACGTGATGATGTAGTGGGCCCTCGACCCTGGGCCGCATCCCGGAACTACAACTGATGTGTGGGCCCTCGACCTTGGACACATCCCAAAATTGATGATATAGAGGACCCTCGACCCTGGGACGCATCCCAGAACTACAAATGATGATGCAGTGGGACCTCGAGCCTCAAACATATCCTGGAACTACAATTGACGATGCAGTGGGTCCTCGACCCTGGGACGCATCTCGGAACTGCAACTGACGACGGGGGCCTCGACCTTGGGACGCATCCCAATACCGTTGACAATGTGGGCCCTCGACCCTAGGACGCATCCCAAAACTGATGATGTAGTAGGCCCTCGACCCTGGGACGCATCCCGGAACTACAACTGATGATGTAGTGGGTCCTCGACCCTGGGTTACATCTCGGAACTGCAACTGACAACAGGGGCCTCGATCCTGAGACGCATTCCAAAACTGATGATGTAGTGGGACCTCGACCCTTGAGACGTATCCCGGAACTACAACTAACGATGCAGTGCGTCCTCGACCCTGGGACGCATCCCAAAACTGAGGATGTAGTGGGTCCTCAACCCTGGGACTCATCCCAAAAACTACTGATGTGGGCCTCGCCCCCAAACTGATACTGATGTGGGCCTCGCCCCCAAGCTGATACTGATGTGGGCCTCGCCCCCAAACCAATACTGATGTGGGCCTCGCCCACAAACTGATACTGATGTGGGCCTCGCCCACAAACTGATACTGATGTGAGCCTCGCCTCCAAACTGATGCTAATGTGGGCCTCGCCCCCAAACCGATACTGATGTGGGCCTCGCCCTTAAACTGATATTGATGTGGGCCTCACCCACAAACTGATACTGATGTGGGCCTCACCCCCAAACTGATTATGATGTGGGCCTCGCCCCCAAACCGATACTGATGTGGGCCTCGCCCCGAAATTGATACTGATGTGGGCCTCGCCCGCAAACTGATGGTGATGTGGGCCTCGCCTCCGGATGAGTGGTATTTATATCACTAATTCCCACTCATTTGACCTAATATTTTGTATAGTTTCTTGAGTTTTGTGAACGTTTTGATGTGTTTTATTGTTATTTTACAGATAAATAGAGTTTGGGAAGCATTGGAAGTAATTTGGAGTAAAAACACTGAAAAATAACGAAAAAAGGTATTTTGGTAATTTGGTTGCTTCGAGACGCGCAATCCTTAGGCGTCGCGACTTCTAAAGTGCGCCGTATGCTAACTTGCTCCAGACACGTGGACCAGTCAGAAGAAATTTGCCAAAATACGTCGGATGCTAACGTGCGCCGAACATGCTAACGTGCACCTGACACGTGTCATCATCAGAACCGATCATGCTAACATACGCCTGGACACGTGTCGCAATTCTTTGGTACCGACACTCCGCGTGACATGTGTCACCTTCTGAATGGACCGAATCATCGGTGAATCATCTTCCACCACGTGTCATGATGTCATTGGACCAATCTTACCGCGTGCCACGTGTCGAAATCCTATTGGGCAGACGAAATCCGCGTCAAAAGTCAAAAAAGTCAGCGTCGCAATGCAAGAAGGAAGTTGGCGTCGCGTCGCTGACCCGAAATTTTACCTATAAATTGAGGCTTTCAGCACCTCATTTGGTGTGCTTTCCTTGGGATTTTTTCCCTGATTTCATAGGAAGCATCTAGTTTTGTAAATTATTGTAATATTAAAATTATGTATTTATATTTTTAGTTTATATTACATCATTCTTTTTATTTACTTTTATGTTTTGTAGTTAAATTTCCGCTGGGGTAGAAGGTGAAACCTTTAATATAATTATCTAGGTAAATCTCACTTAATTATAATTTATAAATTATAATTTAACCGGATTAATTAATGACGGACTTTATTACCGCCTATATGGTCGGTCGAAATATAAATTATTTTACCGCCTATATGGCTGGTCTTTATGTGACAGATAATTACCGCCTATATGGCTGGTGTAATTGGACTAAATGGATTACCGCCTATATGGTTGGTTTTAAATATTTAACATTATTAATTCCTGAGAAAGCAGAACATAAATAATATATATATTGTAATAAGTGAGATTCCTAGATAAGAAATATTAAATGTGGATCCTCTAACCCCCAGCATTTTATTTTATTCTAGGGAAGTGATGAAACACAATGTTCACACTTAATAATTGATTTTCTTTTTATGGGTAATTCTTTAGTTTGTTTATTGACTCTTAAGCTTAATGCTTCTTGTTGTCTGATCACCAATAAGATTGATGTGGTAAACTTAAAATGAACTAGACATAGGGATTTTAGGTTTCAGCCTTAGATTCAATAGCTCACGATCTTCCTTGAGGATAGATAACCCTTTAATAGATTTCCTTACAGGATAGACATATACCTGTCGGGCGGGGGTAGCCACAATTGGAACTTGATCTTAATGAATCCAGGTAATTTGGTTGACATAGACATATGGTTCAATTGGGTTATACTGGGTATTTGCGTCTGACCATCAACAGAGGCTTTTGCATATTTTCGTGTTCCATGTTAGCAAACTGATTTATTACACATATGTAAGAGAATCAATTCATCTTTAGAATAATATTGTGTGGAGTCACGACTCTAGATCTTTGAGTCTTTTCTTTTATTTTCCTTAGTATTTTCTTTTGAGTCTGTTTTTATTTTAATTAGCAAATCCAAATTCAACCAACCAAAAGCAATCAATTCCCTTCTCCCTATAATTAGATACATGTAAATAAATAGTATCAATAATTAATAACAACAGTAGGAATTAAGTCCTCGTGGGATCGATATTTTTATACTACTTGAACGATATGTGCGCTTGCGTTATACGTGTGTGTTTACGCCGGTCAAGTTTTTGGCGCCGTTGCCGGGGACTTATTTTTCTTGAGTTATTAATTTTGAAGCTATCTAATTTACTTGTATCTAATTTTCTTTATTTTTATCTTTAATTTTTATTTCTTTCTTTTGTTTTCAGGTTATTGAAAAATGGAACATTATTGGGAGATTGAAAGATTTCGAGCTTTACTAGAAGAAGATACACCCCAAATCTGGGAGCAACAGTCCGGTTTTCTAAGGCCTGTTGTCCAGCCCAACAACTATCACTGGATGTCAGAATCAAGCAATACTACATTTGCTCATCAGAACGAAATGGGGAGATGTGTAATATGTGATGGTAACCACCCGAACAATCAATGTATATACCTTTCAAAGTGGCAGAATTATTGGAATCATTCAAGGTACGAAGAACCATCATATTTTCCATCTTATCCACCATATATCTACGATCTTCATCAAGAACCAGAACCATCAGAAGAAGATCAGATGATTGACATGCTCAAAGATTGGAATAAAAAATGAGACGAAGAGTTGGATAAAATGCTTGAAACATGCCAGAAGCAATTTGAAAATATTCAAAGACATTTAGAATTCATTCAGAGACTGACTGATCAAACAAGACAATTAATAGAAAACCAGAGCTACATACCTCAAGGAGCATTTTTAGATGACACATATGAAGCCTTCGAGTACCAAGCATTTCATGATAACATTTTAACGGAAGAGGAGGCCGAGCAGTATCAAAAATTAGAGGTATTAGTTCAGGAGCCCAAACCAGCGAAGTCTTTGTTTGATTATTTAGACTCCGATTCTGATGAAGAAGTTGAGCTCTTTGTACCAACTGCACCAACGAGGGAGGATCAAACTTTCAATCCTAAAAATGAAGATCTTGGAGCATCCTTTGCAACGATGTTTGAAGAAGATCTATATGAGCCAATCACATAAGCCTCAGAGGATGAAGAACTAATGTCAGACACATCTTTACACCTCACGTTGATACTTCAGGAGCATGCATTTCACAGATGACAGATGAATAATTGAATACGGAAATTTTAAAATTCATCTGTGAAGAAAAGGTGGAGCAAGAAGCAGAGCAAATGGAGGAACAAATGTCTGACTTTATTAAAGATCCAGAGAATTCAGGGGAAACATCACTGTTTTGGGGAGTACTGATCAAAGATATCACCCAGAAGCTTGATAGAATGGAACTTCCATTACAAGTCAAACACCATATGAGACCTCCTGATTTTATTTCTTTCTTTTCAGGAACCACTGTAGCAATAAAGATTAAAAAGGTGGCACGAGCACTGAATGAGATAAAACTCTTTTTACCACCTTACCGTTGGAAGAGACCATTCAAAAGCAACGCACATTGGAATATCTTTAATCGGACATCCAAAACGACGTTGAAATCTCCTTGACAGATGGATTTCAGTCACGTCTGGCTGAACACGAAAAATTTAGCGCTAGTAGGGAGGCAACCCATGCAATAATTTTAATTATTTATTTTGTGTATACATGGTGTAGAATTATTTTTAATTTTGTGTTATTTTTGCAGGAAAAATAAAAACTGAATATTTCAGGACAGAGTAAGCCAGTGCAAGCGGGAATTTCACAAAATAAAAATTTGACAAAATCATGAAGACATAAAGTCAATCCAGTAGAGACGGCCGAGTCAGCTCTTGAGACGCGTCCTAGTGGATTTATTGTCGAAAGACTTGGTTTTGCCAAAAATGAAAAATAAAAAAAAATCTTGCGTCGTGACGTGAAAACCCTGCACGTCGCGACACCAAGGCCACAAAACACAAACCCTAACCCTAAAAACCGAGCGTCGTGACGCAAGAAGCAATTTGGCGTCGCGACGCGCGTTCGGTAACAGGTCTTAAACCAGCAGCCGCCAGTCAGTTTTTACACTTCTCACCTCCATCTTCTCGGCATTTCCTTTCAAAAGTCACCAAATCCAGCTAACTAAATAATGAAATCGTCATCTGAAATCATCAAAACACACAAACAAGCTACAAACTCCCATCATCTCCCTCGATTTCACCCACTGCCGAACCATATAACCCACGGCCGAGATCCACTGATTTCTCCCACCGACGGCCAAGACCTTCACCGAGACCATCTCTCACGGTCGAGACCATTACACCCACGACCGAGACACCCATCTCACCCACCGGCCGAGCTCAACCACCGACGGCCGAGACTTTCATCATTCGGTCCAATGCCAAGCACATAAGCCACGACTGAGACCCATCAATGTTAGATCTGGTTCGTCAAACATCATTTCCGGTCATCAAGCAGTGAGTGGTAAAATCATGAAGGGGTAATTCTCTGCTCTTCAATTTCCGAATTTACAAAAGGGTAAATGCCGAATTTGTGGATACTTTGTGTGGGTAATCTTGTAAAAATTGGATGCTATTGGATTTGAAACCATTGACAGTGAAGGGGAAGACCAAAAAATTTGTGAAAGTTGTTGTTCATTTGTGTGGTGAAATTTGTTAAAACTGGATTTGAAATTTTGGCAGTGAAGAGGGATAGCTGAAAATTGTAAGAGTTTGTGGTTGATTAATTTTGTTGAAATTGGAGGGTTGTGAACTTGGAAGTTTGGCAGTGAGTAATTGGCAGATTTCTGATTTGAGGATTGACTGATCGATTGAATTCGTAGATTTTGGGGGCGAAGGTTGTTGAACAGTGATAAATTTGGAAATTTTAGGGGAGGCTCTGTCGAAATTTTTACTGAAAAATGGTCAGATAGCGATCGTGGTAAGAAGTATAAATTGGACATAGATCTTAATCGGTAATTTTTCCTGTAAAATTTCAGCTAACCAGGTATTATCTTCTAAACTATTCTTCTACTGTTTAAGACATTGGGGACAATGTCTCATTTAGGTTTGGGGGATGGATTTAGTTGATTAGTATCTTGTTTTTAGTTTGTGTGTTGTTTTTATTTTTAGTCCAAAATTTTTCGAAAAATACAAAAAAAAATTGAAATTTTTTTAAAAATTACAAAAATATTTTGAGTTTTGTGTTTTTATTTTGACTAAGAAGGTGAAAATGGTGAGAGATAACTGTGTAAGGAGTTCCCACTCCTGATACGTATTTCAACCCATTTTCGAAATAAGTAAAAAAAAATGTCTGAGATTCGAGTTATTAAGTCTGTATGGGTGTTTTAACACCTAGTTCCCTAAAGCCAACTGGTTTGGGAGTCACTGACCCAAAGCTCGCTACATGGATAAATGATGTTGCAAAAATATATATATCTAAAGTCTGAGTAATTAAGTCTGTAGGGGTGTCTTTACACCTGGTGCCCTAAAACCAACTGGTTTGGGAGCCACCGACCCAACACTCGCTACATAGATGGAAGATATTGTATATAAATAAAAATAATAATAATAATAAATCAAAAAATTCGAAAAAAATTATTCAATTGCTATAAAAAGGTGTGAATTCTGATAAAACTTTAGGAAAAAAATATTACTCTCTTCTCAACTGCACTTGTGACTGTTGTGGGCAAAAATGAATTGATTAATATTCTGTTGGCTGTGTATATGGAGAATGGTAAATATAATCGGAGAATTTACATATTCGGTAATTTAGAAAGAAACAAAACCACTAGTAACTTGGAGTAGAAGTTTCACTTGATTAGTCATTAACTTCTTTATTCTCTTTTCTCTTGTCTTTTTGCTTTTGTGTGCATTAGTTTTACTACCTTTTTACTTTTGTAAAATGTTTGTGGGTATCATTGTTGTAAACCCTTACGAGACTAAAACTCGTCTACTAGGGACACCTAGAGGTTTAAAGGCTTGTTGCATACGCTAAATGCAACCGTGATCCCTACGAAAGTGGCTTAGTTAAATTTTATTTTAAAGATGTTTATGTTATTTTATTCTGTGTTTTGCTCGAGGACTAGCAAAATGTTAGGTTTGGGGGTGTGATGAGTGGTATTTATATCACTAATTCCCACTCATTTGACCTAATATTTTGTATAGTTTCTTACGTTTTGTGAACGTTTTGATGTGTTTTATTGTTATTTTACAGATAAATAAAGTTTGGGAAGCATTGGAAGCAATTTGGAGCAAAAACAGTGAAAAATGACGAAAAATGGTATTTTGGTAATTTGGCTGTGTCGCGACACGCAATCCATCGGCGTCGCGACGTCTAAAGTACGCCACATGCTAACTTGCGTCGGACACGTGGACCAGTCAGAAGAAATTTGCTAAAATACGCCGGATGCTAACGTGCGCCGAACATGCTAACGTGCGCCTGACATGTGTCATCATCAGAACCGATCATGCTAACATGCGTCTGGACACGTGTCGCGATTCTATGGTGCAGAAAATCCGCGTGACATGTGTCACCTTCTGAATGGACCGAATCATCAGTGAATCATCTTCCACCACGTGTCAAGATATCATTGGACCAATCTTACCGCGTGTCACGTGTCGAAATCCTATTAGGTCGACGAAATCCACATCAAAAGTCAAAAAGTCAGCATCGCGACGCAAGAAGGAAGTTGGTGTCGAGACGTTGACCCGAAATTTTGCCTAAAAATTGAGGCTTTCAGCACCTCATTTGGTGTGCTTTCCTTGGGATTTTTTCCCTGATTTCATAGGAAGCATCTAGTTTTGTAAATTATTGTAATATTAAAATTATGTATTTATATTTTTAGTTTTTATTACATCATTTTTTTATTTACTTTTATGTTTTGTAGTTAAATTTCCGCTGGGGTAAAAGGTGAAACCTTTAATATAATTATCTAGGTAAATCTCGCTTAATTATAATTTATAAATTATAATTTAACCGGATTAATTAAAGGCAGACTTTATTACCGCCTATATGGTCGGTCTAAATATAAATTATTTTACCACCTATATGGCTGGTCTTTATGTGACAGATAATTACCGCCTATATGGCTGGTGTAATTGGACTAAATGGATTACCGCCTATATGGTTGGTTTTAAATGTTTAACATTATTAATTCCTGAGAAAGCAGAACATAAATAATTTATATATTATAATAAGTGAGATTCCTAGATAAGAAATATTAAATGTGGATCCTCTAACCCCAGCATTTTATTTTATCCTAGGGAAGTGATGAAACACAATATTAACACTTAATAATTGATTTTCATTTTATGGGTAATTCTTTAGTTTGTTTATTGAGTCTTAAGCTTAATGCTTCTTGTTGTCTAATCACCAATAAGATTGATGTGGTAAACCTAAAATGAACTAGACATAGGGATTTTAGGTTTCAGCCTTAGATTCAATAGCTCACGATCTTCCTTGAGGATAGATAACCCTTTAATAGATTTCCTTACAGGATAGACATATACCTGTCGGGCGGGGGTAGCCACAATTGGAACTTGATCTTAATGAATCCAGGTAATTTGGTTGACATAGACATATGGTTCAATTGGGTTATACTGGGTATTTGCGTCTGACCATCGACAGAGGCTTTTGCATATTTTCGTGTTCCAGGTTAGCAAACTGATTTATTACACATATGTAAGAGAATCAATTCATCTTTAGAATAATATTGTGTGGAGTCACGACTCTAGATCTTTGAGTCTTTTCTTTTATTTTCCTTAGTATTTTCTTTTGAGTCTGTTTTTATTTTAATTAGCAAATCCAAATTCAACTAACCAAAATCAATCAATTCCCTTCTCCCTATAATTAAATACATGTAAATAAATAGTATCAATAATTAATAACAACAGTAGGAATTAAGTCCTCATGGGATCGATATTTTTATACTACTTGAACGATATGTGCACTTGCGTTATACTTGTGTGTTTACGCCGGTCACCCCCAAACTGATGCTGATGTGGCCTCGCCCCCAAACTGATACTGATGTGGACCTCACCCCCAAACTGATACTGATGTGGGCCTCGCCTCCAAACTGATGATGATGTGGGCCTCGCCCCCAAACTGATCCTAATGTGGGCCTCGCCCCCAAACTGATACTGATGTGGGCCTCGCCCCTAAACTGATACTGATGTGGGCCTCGCCCCCAAACTGATATTGATGTGGGCCTCACCCCCCAAACTGATGCTGATGTGGGCCTCACCCCCAAACTGATACTGATGTGGGCCTCGCCCGCACACTGATACTGATGTTGATGTTGCATATCAACATGTTGTATTTCCTCTCACAAGATAATCCTGATGGCTTAAACATTTTTTTCGTCCTCAACGGATGCTTAGTGGCGAAACCAGAGAACCTTCAAAGTATTTAATACACTCAAATCCAATCGTCTGCATGAGTGATCTGAACTAGACTCCTAGTGTGTGTGTGCCAAGGCTCTTTCGCAGCTTAATCCTTAAGTAAGCCAACTCGATGATTTTGTCTTGGAGAATTGGATCAGTGGGTCTAACCAACCGAGATTTATTGATCATACACTGTGATTACTTCCTCATACTCAATATGATATGGTTTTCTCCTTCTTTTCTTTCGTCTCTTTCTTTTATTTCTTTTCATTTTCAACTTCTTTTTCTCTTTTCTCTCTCTTTTTTTTTTCTCTTTTCTTTCTTTCTTTTTTTCGACACACCTACCCTTTAAGGTAGCATTTCTCCTCATGATGGTCCTAATACTCGCCCATGGGTAGCTTCACAGTTATCGATTATAGGTGGTCCATTTTATTCTTTTCTCTTAAGAGACTTTTTCTTTGTTTCCAACCATATCATATATCGTAGCATAAGTAAACCACGATGGACATCTAGGCAAACGGTCATTCATTGATCCGCCATCTCTTCAACTAGTCATCTCGCCGACCACTCATGCTTCTACTGCTAAAATCCCGTAATCAAGTGCTCGTGAGTCTAGCCGGGATCAATCCACTCAGAATACCGGTTGAGAGCACATCTCGTACTTATCGTTTCTAAGGTTTCACCCTACAACAAACAATTTCATCACCGGAAATATGCTTCGCGCTATCGAGGACTTTCTTCTCTCTCTTTTTTTTTTTCACCCACTCTTCTGGAATTCTTCCTTTCAAACGTTGATAATGTGGGCTTCGCCCCCTGGGGTTTCTTCCCGAAACTGATATTGACGTGGGCCTCAACCTTGGGACTCATCCCTGAAACTGATACCGATGTGGGCCTCAACCCTGGGACTCATCCCCGAAACTAATACTCATATGTTGCTGCTTCTGGTTGACTTCCATTTGCCGCTTCCTTCTTTTCTTCTTTGAAACCTGTGAATACAAAACAAAACAAAACACAACAAAATAAAAGAATGCAAATACGTTACGTGTATGCATACATGTATAGGTGAATTTCCTATTCTGTTGGGTTAGGTCTTCCGCCAATTCCCTTGGTGACTGCTCGGTCTTCTCTTCCTCAGGCAAAATACTGCTTCAATCTGTCTACGTTGATCGACTCGGTAAACTCATTCCCTTCTAAATCTGACAGTCTCACTGCCCCATTTCCCAATACTTTCTGGACAATGTAGAGTCCTTCCCAGTTAGGTCTGAACTTTCCCCTCGGGTCTGTCGTCGATGGTTTCGACTGCTTAAGCACCAAATCACTCTTTCTGATCTTGGTAGGACGTACCTTCTTGTTGAATGCTCGAGCCAACCTCTTCTGGTAAATTTGCATGTGATGCAATGGCTTCATTCTCTTCTCATCCAGCAGTGCTAACTGTTCAAATCTCTGCGAGGCCCATTGATAAGTGCATGAAAATGTACTTTGAAAAATCACTTATTGGATTTATTGTTCAGTATATAATAATATATCTTATATTTTATTATATAATTTTTATTATTATATTAAATTAGAAAGTATTTATTATTTAGTTAATTTAGTAATTTCTCTAATTATTATTCGTAGGAATTGAAAAGAGATACGAGAGAAGAGCCGTGAGAAACAACAACAAGCTTTGACACGTCACTTATTCGGGTTTATTGTTAAGTATTTAGTTCTATATTTTATATTTTATTATATAATTTTTATCATTATATTAATTTAGAAAATGTTTATTATTTAAGTTAATTTAGTAATTTCCCTATTTATTATTTGTAGGAATTGGAAAAGAAAAACAATAGAAGGATTTGCAACAAATAAGGAAAGCAAGTGGGCCACATCCTTTGATCAGAAAGTTTGTTTCCTCAACGTGGGCCAAGATTGCATTACTTGTGTGAATTAAAGAAAGTGGCGTGAATAATTGAAACAATTGTGACAAAGAGAAAGTGCCGAATTTGAGAAAGAAAAAAAGGAAAATCACGTGGACTTACCAGCTTAGGGTTCAATGTGTTTAATATAAAAAGCAATGCAAATTGAGAAATAGGGAGGCTGCGTGAAGCAGCAGCTCTGCCTTCGCATAGAACAAGAAGACAAAAACAGAAGGGTTGCGCAACAACAAGAAGCTGCCGAGTGAAGCTGTGCGCAAAGTTGACAAAAAGAGCGCAAGCTGTGCAAGAAACAAGAAACGAGAGCAGAAGAAATCAGAGCCTAGAAGCCGGGACCCGGAGCCGTGATAGTTCAGAACGACATGTCTCTCCAATCCCAGCTATCTTTATTTCTTTTATGGAGAACTAATCTCCTAGGCAAAGTTAGGGATGAACTTTTGTGTTTGATTTCTATTATTTATGTTTTTTATTTCCTAAGTGCCTTTTATCGTTTAATAAAATTAATGTTTGTTATTCTTTATTATCTTTCGAATTATTAGCCCAGAAATTGTGTTTTGTTAAATCCCATATAGATCCAGTCATGCTTCTTCTATGTGTTGTTTGCGAATTTAATTGTGACTGGTAAAGTTGTTTTGCGTGTTGGTCTTCTGCTGCAGTATTGCCTGAGGGTATATTGTCGACGTTAGATAACTCGTAATGATGACTTTTGTCTGCTGTTAACATAGAGAAAATAATCATTAATTACCTTAGAATTTAATATGCGTAGAATTGAATATGTTCCGGTTGTTGGTTTGGGATGTGAAACCCTCAACTGAGTAGTATAATAGGAATTAATAACTGAATATAGGAGTTCAATGCAAGAGGGATTCCTGACGCTTTGTTGCTTTTCTCTGCCATTATTTTTTATTATCTTTTCATTATTTTATTTTTATTTACTTTAAATTAACAATCTCATCGTTTTATTTATTAAGTTACCGTTAACGTTTTTGCTTGAGTGAATTAGTTCTGTTGTGACCTTCTCTCTGAGGAATCGACACCCCAGCTATACTGCGATAACCGCAAGTTATATTTAGGCGTAATCAAAATTTGGCGTCGTTGCCGGGGAGACGGTTTACAAGCAAAAGGATCAGGTTTGCTTAGTCAACAACGAAGCGGTAACTTCGTTCCATTTTTTATTTTATTTTTTATTTATTTTATTTACTATTTGCTTATTTAGTTTATTTACTTATTTAATTTTTTTTAGGTCTTGTTTAGATTTTTATTTTTAATTAATTCTTTTTATTTTTGTTTCTAGTCTTTTGTTTACTTATTTATTTATTTTATTTCAGTTTATGTTTTAGTTTAGATTTTAATTTTTAGTTTATCTTTTATTTTATTTTATTTTTTTAATTTATTTTATTTCTCGTATTATTTGAACTTAAATCGCATGTCTAGACGTAGGGATAGATTTGGTAGATTTGTTAGGGCTGAAGAAGGAGACTCAGACTCTTAACACATATTTGAAAATCCTTTTTCTACACCATCCGCGTCTAGCACACATAACATTAGTGAATACGAGAGACCACCCAGGATGACTCTTGAAGAGTACCTCCACCCAACTCGCACAGCTACACCTTTGTGCATCATGTTTCCCCCTAATGCACCACACATAGACTTTAGGCCTGGAATGATACAGTATCTTCCAACTTTTCACGGTTTAGAGAGCGAGAACCCTTACGTGCACATTAGGGAATTTGAAGAGGTAGTAGCAACCTTCCATGACCGGTTTGGAAACACTGACACGATTAGACTTAAGTTCTTCCGTTTTGCCCTTAAGGATAAAGCTAAGAGCTGGTTTTACTCTTTAAGACCTAGGTCAATAGGATCGTGGGGCGAGATGACTCAGGCATTTTTCGACAAATACTTCCCACACCATAAGACGGATGCCCTGAAAAGAAAAATCTCCACCTTCTCCCAGAGAGACAGTGAGACCCTTTATCAAACGTGGGAGCGGTACAAAGAGTTGTTAGCTAGTTGTCCTCACCATGGATATGAGAGTTTACGCTTAGTAAGTTATTTCTATGATGGACTGACCCCTAGGGAGCGCCAATTCGTTGAGACAATGTGCAATGGTGAGTTTATCCGAAATGACCATGATGAGGCACTCGAGTATTTAGATAACCTAGCTAAGAAATCTCATACTTGGACTGGAACCAATGTCGTAGATAACACTGATAGGACACGCACTTCTTCTAGCAGAAGCTTACAACACTTTAGGTAAGAGGATAGCCTTAAGACACAAGTTGAGCTGTTAACTAGACAGATAGGAGCCTTAATAGCCAAAGATAGCAAGACAATGCATTCAGTAGCCCAGCTAGAATCTCAAGAGTGTCAGGTATATGGTGAGATGAGAGGAACATATGGAGAACAATGCCATGCATTAAGGATGTATCAGAAGCCTTACACACCATATCTAGATACCTATAATCCTAATTGGCAGAACCACCCATATCCTAGTTGGAAATAAGAGTCTCATCAGCCGAGTCAAACACCACCACCACCACCTAGAAGTTATACTACCTCCCAGTATTACACACCTATCGTTCCTACAAATTCTTTAGAGGATACTTGACATATATTTATAGAGACCCATAGCAAAACCAATCAAAAGATTGAGTCATTGATAGCTTAGGAAGCTGAAGACCAAAAGGAAATTAGGAGTCAAATCTCTAAATTGACTAATGTTTTGAGTGTACAAGAACAAGGAAAATTCTCATCTCAGACTCAACCAAACCCACAAGGGCAACCCATAGCACAGGCTGATCATGATGTATCCAGTATAAGAGGTGTTGATGTCGTAATCACTAGGAGCGGTAAAGAGGTAGAAATGCATAATACCTCCAACATTATAGAGGACCCCAAAGATAGTTGTATAGGTACCCCTCAGGAAGAACCAGTGCCACATTTCCAACCAAGATTACCTTTCCCACAAGCACTTAGGCCCACAGTGAGAGTTCCATATCCAAATGTTGAAAACCAATCACAGGGTGAGGATGAGTGTCATTACTCATACATGCTAGAAACAACCCTGCCAAAAAAAGCTTCTCTACAACCTTAATTAAATCCTCCTGAGC
The DNA here is from genome assembly GCA_019454045.1 of Zanthoxylum bungeanum. Lineage (NCBI taxonomy): Eukaryota > Viridiplantae > Streptophyta > Magnoliopsida > Sapindales > Rutaceae > Zanthoxylum > Zanthoxylum bungeanum. Next base: position 69,938 of record SKCR01023247.1, on the reverse strand, counting down.
TAAAACTGGTCCCAAGGAATGAAAAAAAATGACAAAAATAAGAGTTAATGCTCAATTGAAGATGATACATGTGAGGTTAAAAGGGAGATTGAGCAAATTTTTCCTTATGAGGAGTCCAAGATTTCAACAATCTCCGGACCCAGGATGATCCATGGATAAACTGCCACAGCTAGACAGGCATTCTCTCTCATGCCTTTATCAGTACGCTAGATGGAAGCTGCCATGAACAACTTAAGTGGTTACGTCTGGCTGAAGACGTTAAACTTAGCGCTAGCGGGGAGGCAACCCCTTGCATCTGCATTTTATTTTATTTACTTTAGTTTTATATTATTGTGTGCTAACTGCATGTTTTTTTTTTTCTGTTTGCATAAGTGTTTTTACAGGTTTTAGCACAACCACACAACTAACGTCTCATCAGTAGGAACCTAATCAACTCCGCGCCTGGTAGTGTTGTTCCTTAATACTTTTTCCTTATATTTATCTTACATTGAGGACAATGCAAGTTTTAAGTGTGGGGGTGTGTATGCATGCGTATGAAAACCTATCATAAATACATTTTATTGTTTAAAGAAAATTGTTTTTAGTCTTTGATAGTTAAGCATAAGTCCTACGATGATATTGTTTGTTTTAGGATGAAATCTTAGAAACAGTAAGTCCTTTAATGTACTTTTATTTGATGCTTCGAATAGTTTATCTATTTTAGACTCGTAAGCACTTAATTATGGGTTTTTAGCAGTGAAAGCCTAAATAGTTAGCAAGGTGACTAGTTGAAGAAATTGCATGTCGATGAATGACCGTTTGCTTAGATGTCTATCCTGATTTGCTTGTGTTATGACACATGGTATGGTTGAAAATAAAAGAAAAGTGTCTAAAGAAAATAAATCACCTATTACCGATAAGCGTGAAGCTACCCATGGGTGAGTATTAGGACCACCATGAGGAGAAATGCTACCTTAAAGGGTAAGTGTGTTGCAAAAAAAAAAAGAAAGAAAAGAACATTTTCACAAAGAAGAAAATGAAAAGAGAGACAAAGGAAAAGAAAAAAAAATCATAACATATTGAGCATAGAAAAGCAACTACATAGCTTAATTGAGATATCTAGGTTGATTTGACCCATCGATCCCAATTTTTAAACGAAATCATTGAGTTCGCTTACCTGAGAATAAAGCTGTGAATGAACCTTAGCATACACACACTGTGAGTCTGGCTTAGATGATTTATTCAAGATCTTGGATTTGAGTTACAATGAGTACTTTGAAGGTTCTCTGGTTTCATTACTAGGCATTCTTTGAGGACAAATATTATATGACACTATTGGGACTATTTAATTTTTATTTTTGCATGCTTGTGTGTTTTGAATGACGTTTGTGGGTATCGTCACTGTAAGTCCTCACGAGACTATAACTCGTCCACTAGGGACATCTAGGGGTTTAAAGGTTTGTTGCATACGCTAAATGCAATCGTGATCCCTACGAAAGTGACTTATATAGTTTTTATTCATTTCGTTAGTTTTTATTTTATTTTATTTTATTTTTGCTCTTGAATTGCTAGGGACTAGCAATAAGCTGGTTGGAGGTTGTGATAAGTGCATGAAAATATACTTTGAAACATCACTTATTATATTTATTGTTCAGTATATAATAATATATCTTATATTTTATTATATAATTTTTATTATTATATTAAATTAGAAATTTTTTATTATTTAAGTTAATTTAGTAATTTCTCTAATTATTATTCGTAGGAATTGAAAAGAGATACGAGAGAAGAGCCGTGAGAAACAACAACAAGCTTTGACCAAATCTTTGATTAAAAAAAAAAAATAGAAGAATTGGAGATAAAGAGAAAGCCTGCAGCCGCAACATTTGACCAAAGAAAGAAAGCATGAAGCAGCTTTGACTTTGTGAGCCAAGATGCATGGGGCCCAAAGCAATCAATAGGGTTTCATAACTCTATGGTTATTTAAAGAACAGAAGGCTGCGTGAAAGAGGGGGCCTGCGTGAAGCAGCTTATGCTGCGTAAACAAATAAATTAAACCAGCAGTGCCGACTGCCGAGAGCCAGACATCCAAGTAGAGAGAGAGCCGGTTACAGGTTGAAGACAAAAAAAAGGCGAGTGAAAGAAAGAACAGAGCTGTGCCTGAAGGAGAGAGCAGTGCCGAGAGTTCAGAGAAGAAATCGGAATCCAGAAGCCGGGACACGTAGCTGTGATGATTCAGAGCGAAAATTATCTCCAATCCCAGGCTATTTTTATTTCTTTTATTAGGAACTAATCCCCTAGGCAAAGGTAGGGATGAATTTTTGTGTTTGATTTCTATTATTTATGTTTTTAATTTCTAAGAACCTTTTAATCGTTTAATAAAATTGATGTTTATTATTTTCTATCATCCTTCGATTTATTAATCCATAAATTATGTTTTGTTAAATCCCATATAGATCCAGTCATGCTTCTTCTATGTGTGGTTTGCGAATTTAATTGTGACTAGTAAAGTTGTTTTGCGTGTTGGTGCAGTATTGCCTGAGGGTATATTGTCGACGTTAGATAACTCGTAATGATGACTTTTGTGTGTTGTTAACATAGAAAAAATAATCATTAATTACCTTAGAATTTAATATGCGTAGAATTGAATATGTTCCGGTTGTTGGTTTGGGATGTATTTGGCTCGCAAGGGCAAATCGTGTTGGATTAAAGGTCCTACATTCGAGGGAAATGCCTAAAGACTACCTTTACCACAATGTTTTGCCGTGCCGGATATACAAGATCCCATATAGACGTTGGCCAAAGCTCTTGGTCACGCCCTTCTTCTGTTGATCTTGTTATTCACCTTTTTTATTTGTTATTTATCGCTTCGTATTCATCCTATTAGTTATCTCTATTCATTATGACGCATCACTTCACGTTTCCTTCCCATCAAAGTGGGGGCGACTGTAGGCACTGCATTTTAAGTCGTGGAAGTCGCGGGAAACGGACGTCGGAAAGGGAAAAGTCAGAAATTGATATCTTTTGTTGACTAAATTCGTTTGCTTAGCTGTGGGTTCGCTCGTTGGACCTCTGTTTTAAAATTCATACTCAGCCCAAACCCCCACAAGCCACACACCACCAAGCCACACACCAAGCCAACCAAAATGAACCAAACTCACACCCAAATTACCTTAAGCCACACCCATTTCCTTCCAAAATAAAAAAATCACACATTAAACACATGCTAAAATCAAGACAAATCATTTTCCCAAATTAAAAGAATCAAATCAAATCTCATCAAACACTTTCCTAATTCAATTAAATCATATCCCTAACCAAAAGAGAAGAAATGAAATCAAACTAAATCACATCCCTAATTAAATAGATTTTTCCTTATAGCACACTAATTAAAATATCCCCCCATAATTACACAATATTCTTTCCCTATTCACATAAGGTAAACCCCAACCCTTGCCTATAAAAAGAAGCCTAAACCAAGCCTTAAAAACCCTGGCTCATTCTCACGAAATCACAAAGAAAATAACCTAGCACATTCACGCCAAACCCTCCATCTCTTTCTCTTCTCTCCCTTAGCCAGCCGAGAACAACAAAGCCACAAACCCTAACAAGCAACCTGCCACATCTAAACTGCATGCATCAACTGACACAATTAAAACACTCAACAAAAACCTAAAAGACCTTTCACCGTTCAAACACACAGCCCTGACAAAGCCATCCATAAAGATTAGCCCACTACCGAACAAAATAGTAACAACCTAAAATCAGAAGCAAGTCAGCGTGAAGCATGGCCGTTTGGACGTGAATTAATGAACACCAAAGGGACTTACGGCATCATCACAGAAAATAAAAAAAAAACCCTAATAAACCCTCTCTCCTCTTCCATTCCTTCATCTCTCGGCAACTACGGCACCTCAATCACGACCCAGCCATCACACGCCTTTCTTTCTGCTCCCTGCACATTCAGGATACATAGACCCCTTCTTCACATAGGCCACACGTCCTTTCTTCACATGACACATACACATAAGCCTTCAGCCGTGAAGTAGAACAATGAAACCCTTCGCCAATCTGCCCATTATCGAAACCAAAACAGTCCCCAAATCCCTAAAAACAGTCCCCAAACAGTGAACAAATCACCCTAAAATAGTCTAGAAAACTGCAGTCCAAAACAGCGAATAAACAGAGAAATCGACGGCTCAAAACTGCGAACCAGTGAAAACAGTGGAAACACAACCCTTCCGGTGACGTCCCAACGCACTCCCGAGAAGCGACTTAAAAGGTAAGACTTGAGGGCACCCTTTGTTATATTTTATTTTGTCGTTCCGGACACGGCATGCTTGGTTGAACGTGAAATACGTCCAACCGGGCATGCCAAGTCCTACATTGAAAACGGCCAAATTCTTTGGTCCAATATTTATTATTCCGTATTTATTTATTATTATTAGCCTTTTATTATTTTGCATTTAATTCATGTTTATTGTTGCTTTTTTCTTCCGCATTTATTTTGCGTTATTTATCCTCTTTGTTATTTAGCATGTTTTGTCTCTTCGGATTTATGGTTATATGCATTATCGTATGTCATGTTTGTCTATATTGGTTTAGTGATTGAGTGTTGCCTCTCGTGGTATATCGAATGGAAACCCATACGTAAATTCCGTAACCGAATCCGAATGGACGGTAATGCGGTTTGTACTTGGGAAACAACTCCACGTACCACTCGAAAGACACACATATTTCGTGTCATCCAATCTTATGTTTGTTTTTTATTTATTAGAAATAGTATGTTACTTTTGAGCATGATTCAGTTGTTTAGTATATTAATTATCTTTCTAAGTATGATTTAGTCGTTAGTATGTTATTTATTTTTATGCATGATTTAGTTGGTTATTTTCGAGCATGATTAGTTATTTCTCGGTAATATTATTACATAAATCCGTTCATTACAAGTGGCATAAGTAAGGGACCATTCCGAACCCAACGGTTTGAGGGCTTCCTTGCGAGGGGTGAGTGGGGCCTTAAATCATTTTCCCAGTTCACACTGGGTGGCGACTCCATGTTATTTCTACGGTTTAGTTCCCCCGTGGGCTACTCCGTACTCCCGACTAGGCTGCGAGCCTAGAACAGCGTCGCCGATTTCTGTGTCCTACAGAAGGCCTAACCCATCGGAATAGGGAATGCATCCACGCATACATGCATACACATCATATACATGCAATTTTTATTTTCTGTTCGTAGGTTTTGAAGAAAAAAAAGGAAAAAGCGGCAAAAACGAGAGACTCAGGAATAGTTCAAAATGAACCATCATAACTTAGGAACGGTTCAAAAATGAACCATCTCGACTCAGGAACAATTCATAAATGAACCATCACAACTCAGGAACGGTTCAAAAATGAACCATCTCAACTCAGGAATGGTTCAAAAAAGAACCATCACAACTAAGGAACGGTTCAAAATGAACCATCCCAACTCAAGTAACGGTTCGGAAATGGACTACCATCCCAACAAGTAACGGTTCGGAAATGGACCATCCCTCATCAGTAATGATTTGGAAATGGACCATCTATCATCAAGTAACGATTTAGAAATGAACCATCTCTCAACAAGTAACGGTTTGAAAATAAACCATCTCTCAACAAGTAACGGTTCGGAAATGGACCATCTATCATCAGCAATGGTTCGGAAATGGACCATCCCTCATCAGTAACGGTTCAGAAATGAACCATCTCTCAACAAGTAACGGTTCGGAAATGGACCATCTATCAGCAGTAACAGTTCGGAAATGGACCACCATCTTTACAAGTAACTATTCGGAAATGGACCACCATATCAACAAGTAAAGGTTCAAAAATGAACCATCTGTTGGTTTATTCTAAGGTCCCAAGATCAAATCAAGACATGAAATAATGCGTGAATACATCAACGGAGGTAGCGGAATACTCACATTGATCGGTTATGTCGATTTGGAGACGAATGAAGGCCAAAAACGCACTGCCCTTCACGCCAAACTGCAACAGTCCACTGTCCCTGCAAAACAGAATTTTGGTCTCAAAACGAAGCTCCATACTCCATCGGATGAGTCCCGCCTCATGGGTGAACCTCCCTACCACCTTCGCAAGACTCGTAGTGTGTGCTAGCACTTGCGGTTTTCACCATGAAAACCCACCCTTGCTTCCCTTTTGTGTCACGTTTTTCTGGTTCAAAACCAGTCCCCATTTCAAGCTTTGGGCGTGAGAGAAGAGAGAAAATTGAGAGAGAAGAAGTTTTGTGTTAAGATAAAAATGATTTACCAAAAATCAATTTATATTTATGCCATAATATTTATTAACTAATAATAAAATTATGACACAAAACATGCAATGGCTTAGAGTGTCAAACACTCAATTTCCATGCAATAACATTGAGTGCATTGTACACTATCTACATGCAATGCATTAGAATGACATGTGTCATGTGGGCCCCACACGTTTCCAAATGAAAGTGGGCCCACGTGCACTCACGCGTTCGGGTTCGATATTTTCCGAAATACCGAGCTTACGTCGCGACGTTAATTCAATCGAATAATTGCGGCTACCGAAATTATTATTTACGTCGCTAACGAATTAATTCTAAATTAACTCGTTTGCCCGAATTAAAATCTAATTTTAATTCCGCGTCGAAATCTAATTTCGTCTAATATATCGAATATATTAATACATCGATTAATTCCGAATTAATCGTTCTCTCTCTTTAGACGACATTTTATCCCGGATAAAATATCTCCGTAATTAATCCTAGATTAATTTTCTCTCTCTTTATATAATCCCAGATTATTCAAGAGTGCGAGTTGTGCGTCATCGGTGGATTATCGGGAAGCGACCCATGAGATCCCCGGATAATCTGGCAGTAAATACGGTCGTCGGAGTATCCGAATCACGTACGTACCAAGTACTACGTTCTACCGATTTACGAGACAAGGTCGACTCCTAGCAAAGCACCAAGTCTACCTAATTCTCCGGACATATCCATTAAAGAATATCTAGATCTGTATCAAGCGTAGTATACTAATGTATTGTGCATATCGGCCCAGTATCGGATAATCACGTGCTAGGGCTGGGGCTGGATAAGTGTCTGCCCCGTCCGAAACACATATCGGATGTCTGGTAACTAGTCTCTATAATCGGATATTCATGACCTGGTCATAATATCACGATTGGATGCGCATCACTTAAGAGCACTAATACCGTATCCTGCGTGACATCATCTCCATTATGACTGGAGTGACACTTCCGTCTTGACATCACATCCAATACACTACGATTCCTGATAAACCCAGAAGAGGTGAACACAGAACCAGTTAAGATCCCCCACCACCAAAACCAAAGTTTACTGATTGTCGTAAGTATTAGCGATGCAAGTCTCAGGTTAAGACTATACACACCTACCTTGATTTCGGCCTCCCATAGACACCTAGTCATAATACCAATGAGATTCCGAAGGGTCTATCCAGAGCGAAGCTGTTTCCCGTACCATCGGTGAAACACGACCTCCTATCGCACTTGCACAAGTATCCAATACTTATATATATGAGAACTATGCCGTTGTGCCCTCACAACGCGCACAAGTGCAATACTAGCCTATTCCGCATTATCGATGTCCAGTCTCGATAATACTACGGCTAGGGATATTTAATGATTAATCCTTCGTGGACTGATACTGTCTCATATCATCTCAATCCAGGAACTAATCATAGGGACCTCTCTTCATTTATATATCTATGGTGATCTAATCACAAATGACGAGAGTGCAATTTCCTTGTTACATAGTTAATTTGCTACAGCAACACAATGTTCTGTGCAAATAGTGACGCTATGGGTCATATTATCCAACAATCTCCCACTTGGCACGTAGCGAGTCACTCAAGTGTCCTACACTCGAACTATGTAAGGTTCGCTCAAATTGCTGAGGAAAGGTTTTCGTCAGCGGATTTGCTTAATTATCATCTGACGCGATTTACACGATCATCACATCGCCACGATGTATGATCCGAACGAATCAGATGATATAGAAGTATATATCTGGATCGTCGATGAGACCTTTAATTCCTTAGCCTATGCTGACGCCTAGCTCAGCTGCTAACAGAACGTTATCTAATCTTATTAGATTTATTTTCGACCCAGATGGTCTTCTATTACTGCCTCAGCTGCAGCAATAATCCGCATTTGTTGTTTATTCGGCAACAGTTATCTTGCTAGGAAGATTTCCAGCTCACTGTCCCTGTTATTCAAACTTTATAGTACCGTAGTATTTTAATTGTTTGGAAACTTGCAGTAGTGATCCCAGTCACTTCAAGTTCTCCATCTCCATAGTTTAAGACAACATCTTTAGTTCTCTCAGATACTGACAGATGTTCTTAATCTTCAATCCAGTGACTATCCCTTGGATTGACCCGATTGTGACTCCATATGCTCAAAGCGTATGAGACACCAATACAAGTACATTTTAAATGTACAATTTCTCAGAGAGTGTTACCAACTCTAAATCTATCCCAGTAGATCTTTATTCCTTGAATAAAGGTTGTTACTCCCCAGAATTCTACGGAGAATTTCTATTGAAAGCCAAGCTTTCAACAATAGCTTTATGGGAATTTCACTGTCAGTGCGCTCTCCCACTAACCTCCTTATATACACAAGAATTATTTCGTTTTGAGTTAAATCATAAACCATTATGATTATTTCAAAATGTCAGTTCCAAGAACCTTATGCTTGCTTCAATCCAAACATGGATTGAATAATCCGCAAACCTTGTTTGTCGGTTATACAAAATCGTCAGGATGTTGTAAACATCCTCCAAAAGGTTTCCTTTTCAGGAAAGTGATTTTGATTTATAACTGGCACATTTCATAAATGAAATATACAGTTATTTTCAACCATCTTCAAAATGGATTTACCATGGCAACAGGTAAAAGGTTGAACCATTATTAACATAATGTTGATAACAATACCTTTTCGTCAAAAGTCTAGCTTTGCACGTTGGTATGTTGCCTTCCATGTATGTCTTCCTTGAAGACATTTATAGTACCAATAGGCACAACGCCTTGTGGTACAACAACTAGTATCCAAACATAGTTGTTATACATGGAATCCATTTCAGACTCATGGCACTTTGCCATAACAGGGAGTCGATACCTCGTATCACTTCCTCATAAACGTAGTCGGATGGTACACCACCATAAGATTGACATCTTTATGGGGCGAAATCAGAAACCCATACCCTAGGTTGTTTTCTCACTCTATCCGATCTACTAGTTTCTTGTGTATTTGAAGATTAATGGTATAGTTTCATCATAGATGAACTATTTGTGTTCCATTAAGGACTTCGTGCCTTGAACAGTATTACTCTGATTTTCATCGAGTATCACTATCCTCCCACTGACCACTGCATATCGGTATTCCTCTCAGGAAAACCGCATGGTGAGCAACAATTATATTGTTCTCATGTGGGATTTACAAGTATTGTACTTAAGGTTTCCCTTAGGATAACCTATATTGGCACTTATCCAATTTGGGTCCTTAGTTTGGTATCATCCAAACGCTATGCCTGGCATACCCAAATTATCAGGAATGAGAAACCTCGTTTCTTCCTGTTCATATCCTATATGATATCTGTCAAACAGATTTATATGGAACCTTATTCTAAATAAGTTTTGCACTGTTAATACATATCCTGTTGAAGGAAATTGTAGCTCAGAGCGACTCGTGATAAACCTTATCATGTCGAACAAAAATTCGGTTTTGGTTCGGACACACCGTCTAACTAACGTGTCTCGGGAGGAGTCCTCATATGAAAGAATACCATACTCTTTCATTTACGTATGAAACTTACTGCTTAAGTATTTTCCATTACGGTTTTACCGTGGCGGAATAATACTATAGCCGATCTGTTTGTCTACTTCGTGTCGAAACTCTAAAGTTTCCGATCTGCGTTCTTCAAAAGAAACACATAACCACAACGTGATGTCACATCCGTTAAGGTCACGAAATATTCATGTTCACATCTAGCCTAGCTAGATATGGGCCCACTTACTTCACCATGAATAGGGCTAACAGATCGGTGGCCCTTTTACTATTACCAAGTAAATAGTATTTTAGGTTTTAACCTAATAAACTAGATTCGCAGACCTTATTTGAATAGTCAAATCAGTCCTAGTACCCACTCTATTAAAAGTGTGGATATACGAGTCTTCTTTAATCGTGTCCTAGACAACAATGCCACAAATAAGTCTCCATTGATCAAATCAATTTGAGCTATTTATTTGTCATTTAATATGTTTGAGATTTTATTATATTCAAAATATAAATTATGTTATTTACATCCAATGTATTTATCTCAGTATCATCTTTATATAATGAAACACTTTAGTGTTATAAAATATAAAGGTTTTATCCGCAATGGATTAAACACTGATATAGAGATAATGTCTCTAGTTAAACTAGTTACATTATAACATTTCCTAATTTAAGTACATACCCAAAGGGTAGTTCCTAAACTTAGGTATCTACGGTCGAAACAGCGACTTTCGTCCCGTTTCCAATTCGCAGAGAAATCTCGGCTTGAAGCCAGTATCAGCTCACAGCGGATTCTGAACGTCAATACATATACGTATTATGTACCACACTAAGTATTTAAAATCCAATTTAATACTAGTAGTAAACATAACTTTGACAAATATTTTTAAAGTTAGAGCCTCGCCCTATCTTTAATTCCTTCGTTTCTTCATATCCAAATGGTAGTCGCTACGGGATATGTCAATTATCCTTTTCAATATTTCACAAACCTTTGGCCAAGCCTTGGGTTTCGGAATATCGAAACGATGTGCACCTTGTGCTACATGCCCAATTGCAAACTTTGACTTTTCTCCACTAGAATAGTCAATTAATTCTCCAAGAATTATTAATTGCAACTTTAATACTTTTAAATCTAAGATAGATTTATTATAAGTATATTAATTAAGCACTAAAGTCATCATCACATAAATCTTCCAAAGACTTTATGCTCTACTATTTGCTTAATTATGGGCTTAGTCATAATAAGTTATTTTATCAAATAAATTAACCTATTATTTATTCTCAATTGAAAATTAAATCATTTAAAACATTTAATCCAAGGATTATATATTTTAAATATTCAACCTTTCAATTCTATCTAGATTTTAATAGTCCAACTATTTAATCAATTTTAATAAGGTACTATTTATTATAATGATTACAATAATCCAATTTATTTAATCAACTATAATTTTAATATTGATTACTATAATCCAATTATAAAATCAACTATCATTTTAATTCAATTATATTGATTACTATAATCCAATTATAAAATCAACTATATATTGAATGAGTTTGTATATAGTCCAACTATATATATAATTTAAAACAACATAAAATATTAGTCCAACTAATACTTTTAATAAATATGACGAGTAAAATAAAATGAGCGTGTTCAGCGAGTATTCGAACGAATGTTGCAAATTCAATACTTGCCTCCCACTATTTTTCGTCGAGTCTCTAACCCTCTGTGGAGTACTCGGGAAACCGTGTTTCCTAGTGGGCTAGGATCCTATTAAATAACACACAACCCTGACTTTGGTCAATAAAAAGCTGTATGCTATTTAACTAGGTAGATCTCACAGATCAATTGGATCTCATCCAATTCCTAGATCCGGTTAGGTGGACATCCAAGTCCGAAACATATGTATAATGTCAATGTATCCAATACATTTTCCTAACCATATCCTCCGAATCATCTAGGCCTTGGCTTTGGCCAAAAACAAACCTAATGATTCCAGTTAAGCGGGACCCATTGACGAGGAAAGTTTCGTAATCAATGTCATTGGACAAAAAGTGATCTTGACTTTGGCCAATAAAAATCACGATTTGGACAAGACACCAATATGCAACAAAACTCTCATGATTCAAGTACATCCTTGATTGACAAAGGTCTTGACTTTGGTCAAAAACAAACCAATGCCAACTTCGGATCTTGAACAAGAATCATTCAATGGAAGGATATTTGCTTAATATAGATTGAGGGATTTTCGCGTGCAAATTGGCTACCAATTTAATTATCTTTGTTAAGGTCTCATCATCATACACCCTTAAACATGCATTCTAAATACATAATAAAGCGAGTATGAAATAAAATATTAATGATATGCGGATGGATACTTTACACATTGATCCTAGATCAAATCTCTCCCTTTCTCACTCAAGCTAGCACTTGTACTACTTCTACCCGTTACACTACACTTCTAAGAAACCTCATATACATAGAGGGGAATAGGTGAGAAGAGAATACAAAGAGAAAGAAGGTGATAAGGCTGGACACGCAGGTCCAATTTAATAAATCGAATTTATTACAACAATTTCTAAAATTGCCCACCCGACTAATATCCATCCGATATACATTATTCATTCAACACAACCACGTATTCACACACATAAGCATGCTATCAATCAATCTAATCAAATTAATTAATCTGATAATTAAGTGATCATCCAATGTTCAAACAACGATTTGATTTTGTTCGAGTCAAACTCGTTTTTGCGAATAAGTACTCAAAGTACGAATTCATGAATTAAATTAAACTACATCATTAAATCTAATTTAACATGTATTTAATACTAATTCACTATTCAATTCAAAATTAAATATTACACTTTTATTTAATAAACCTTTTACGATTTAAATTCCAAATCTAATCGTAACGCGTCTCAAAGACCGATTAACGTCCAACGTCAATTCAATTAAAGTCCAATGGGCTTTTGATTGATTTCTTAAGGCGTGGACTTTTGGTCAACTCGGGTCAAACCGATAACCAAAGTCCAATCCGGGATTTACCCCATAAGCCCATAAATCAATCTTGGCCCATTAGGCCCAATTGAACATTAAAGGTTCATTAGTCGCAATTGGGCTTTATGGTTAAGGTTTTGGGCCCAATTGGATCCAATCCACTTGGCCTAAACCAAACTTGATAAATCAAGCCCAATAGGCCCAATTACAATTTTAAATTCTAATTTCCAAAATTAGGCCCAATTAATTAAATCCAAAAATCCAATTTTCACAATTTAATTACCAAAAGTGCATTATATGATTAATCAACTAAATCAACATTTCCAAAACACTAAATTAGTCCAATTAATCATACTTAATTCATTATTACATGTCAAACACACATAATGAAAAATCAAACCCATTTACATGCTTTCATGCTCTCGGCCAAGGAGGGATTTTGTGTCCGATTTGGTTTCGATCCAATCGAACCTACAATCGACATCAAATCACCATCCAATTTGATTTTATACACATCCAATGTCACAAAACCAAATTCAAGACAACATTAGGGCATATCCAATTCGGCCAACATAGAATTTTTGGGGTTTTGTCCAATTCGAAATCCAATCCAATTCGATTCAAATTAACGTCAACCTAATCGATTCTAACTCATCAAATGAATTAAAAATCAAAAATCCAAGATCCCAAAATTCATCACACATTCGGCCATGGCATAATATTTGGGGAAAATAATTCCAAATCATTTTTCATCAAATTAGTCCAACCAAAATGAATTTGAACATGTTATAAGCATACTCAAACAAGCAATTTATTCAAATCATGCTCAACAAACATTTACCCAAATTTTAAGCCCTACATTTTTCATGCTTGCAACATTAGCTCTTGATGCCATTGTTGGTTTATTCTAAGGTCCCAAGATCAAATCAAGACATGAAATAATGCGTGAATACATCAACGGAGGTAGCGGAATACTCACATTGATCGGTTATGTCGATTTGGAGACGAATGAAGGCCAAAAACGCACTGCCCTTCACGCCAAACTGCAACAGTCCACTGCCCTGCAAAACAGAATTTCGGGTCTCAAAACGAAGCTCCATACTCCATCGGATGGATCCCGTCTCATGGTCGAACCTCCCTACCACCTTCGCAAGACTCGTAGTGTGCTAGCACTTGCGGTTTTCACCATGAAAACCCCACCCTTGCTTCCCTTTGTGTCACGTTTTTCTGGTTCAAAACCAGTCCCTATTTCAAGCTTTGGGCTGTGAGAGAAGAGAGAAAATTGAGAGAGAAGAAGTTTTGTGTTAAGATAAAAATGATTTACCAAAAATCAATTTATATTTATGCCATAATATTTATTAAACTAATAATAAAATTATGACACAAAACATGCAATGGCTTAGAGTGTCAAACACTCAATTTCCATGCAATAACATTGAGTGCATTGTACACTATCTACATGCAATGCATTAGAATGACATGTGTCATGTGGGCCCCACACGTTTCCAAATGAAAGTGGGCCCACGTGCACTCACGCGTTCGGGTTCGATATTTTCCGAAATACCGAGCTTACGTCGCGACGTTAATTCAATCGAATAATTGCGGCTACCGAAATTATTATTTACGTCGCTAACGAATTAATTCTAAATTAACTCGTTTGCCCGAATTAAAATCTAATTTTAATTCCGCGTCGAAATCTAATTTCGTCTAATATATCGAATATATTAATACATCGATTAATTCCGAATTAATCGTTCTCTCTCTTTAGACGACATTTTATCCCGGATAAAATATCTCCGTAATTAATCCTAGATTAATTTTCTCTCTCTTCTATATAATCCCAGATTATTCAAGAGTGCGAGTTGTGCGTCATCGGTGGATTATCGGGAAGCGACCCATGAGATCCCCGGATAATCTGGCAGTGGCAGTAAATACGGTCGTCGGAGTATCCGAATCACGTACGTACCAAGTACTACGTTCTACCGATTTACGAGACAAGGTCGACTCCTAGCAAAGCACCAAGTCTACCTAATTCTCCGGACATATCCATTAAAGAATATCTAGATCTGTATCAAGCGTAGTATACTAATGTATTGTGCATATCGGCCCAGTATCGGATAATCACGTGCTAGGGCTGGGGCTGGATAAGTGTCTGCCCCGTCCGAAACACATATCGGATGTCTGGTAACTAGTCTCTATAATCGGATATTCATGACCTGGTCATAATATCACGATTGGATGCGCATCACTTAAGAGCACTAATACCGTATCCTGCGTGACATCATCTCCATTATGACTGGAGTGACACTTCCGTCTTGACATCACATCCAATACACTACGATTCCTGATAAACCAGAAGAGGTGAACACAGAACCAGTTAAGATCCCCCACCACCAAAACCAAAGTTTACCGATTGTCGTAAGTATTAGCGATGCAAGTCTCAGGTTAAGACTATACACACCTACCTTGATTTCGGCCTCCCATAGACACCTAGTCATAATACCAATGGGATTCCGAAGGGTCTATCCAGAGCGAAGCTGTTTCCCGTACCATCGGTGAAACACGACCTCCTATCGCACTTGCACAAGTATCCAATACTTATATATATGAGAACTATGCCGTTGTGCCCTCACAACGCGCACAAGTGCAATACTAGCCTATTCCGCATTATCGATGTCCAGTCTCGATAATACTACGGCTAGGGATATTTAATGATTAATCCTTCGTGGACTGATACTGTCTCATATCATCTCAATCCAGGAACTAATCATAGGGACCTCTCTTCATTTATATATCTATGGTGATCTAATCACAAATGACGAGAGTGCAATTTCCTTGTTACATAGTTAATTTGCTACAGCAACACAATGTTCTGTGCAAATAGTGACGCTATGGGTCATATTATCCAACACCATCATCTTACATCAACTCAGTTTAAGCATCTCCAAAAGCAACAGGTAAGTTCGGCGGCAGCTGGCGAGCCAAGTAAGTAAAAAAATACATGCATGACTTTGATAGGATTGTCACTGTCACACAATGTACAAGTCCCATCAAAGTGGGGGAGACTGTAGACACTGTATTTCTGCATAAAGCCCAATGATTAGCCTCGTATAGATGCACTACCCGATAAGTTTCAGAAGTCACGGGAAACGGATTTCGGAAGGAAAAATTCAGAAAAAAATAAATACCTTTCCTAATTTAATTCGTTTGTTTAGCCTCGAGTTCGCTCGATTAATCAATGTTTTAACTATTAGGCTCGGCCCAAAATCCCCACAACCCAAATAACCAAAACACACGCCCATGCCCACCAAAGAACCAAGCCACACGCCCAAGGCCCACCAAAGCCCAATTCAAAAATATTCAACACATTTAAAACACATGCCAAAATTTAAATAAATCTCATTCCTAATCTAATCAAACCCCTTCCTTATTAACAATATTTTGAAGATATTCCCCCACCATAAATACAAGATCATTTCCTTAAATAATTGAATTAAATACACCACATATTTACTTGATTTTGTTTCCTTTTGAAAGCCTATACACAAACAAGGAAACCCTATGATGCACTATTATAAAAGAGGCCAAAATCCAAACCCTAGGTTTCCACTCCCCACTCTCCATATTTACGACACATACACACTCTCTTTCTCTCAAACCAAAAAACAACAACAAACCCTAAACACTATATCAACCCTCAAAAAACATTTCTCTCTCTCTATTTCATCTATTTCTCTCACGATAAAACACAAAAACCCTAGGGGAGGTCTCGGCTTCTCTCTCAGTCCCCACGAACTCACTTCTCTCCCCTCTCACGCACACACACAGCATCAACAAGCAGGCCATACGGCTTCACACCCAGGCCTTACACAACCCACTGACCACACACAAACCTTGCACTTCACGCAGCCACTCCTCTCTCTCACGCCCATTATCTTTCTCTCGCCTCCATCACCTCTCTCATCCCTCGGCAGCAGCCCTCCCTCACAAAAACACAGACCTTAAACATCAACCTCACACAACCCACTGACCACACACAGGCGCTGCACTCCACCCACATAAGATCACAAGACTATTCTTCACGTCTCTCTCTCACACCATAAACCAACACACACACAAATGAAACAGCCCTTCCACAAATAGAAAAAACACACAACAGCCCCCATAACCACACAACAAAGCAACTCCACCGACTCACACAACAAGCAACCCCTGCCTTCACCGATAAATAAATTAATATCCCTTGACCGATTACACAAACAACAAGAGTAGCCTCTCCACCGATTCATTAAATCACGAAATACCAGCCCTAAAACGCATAAAAAACAGTCCCCAAAAACCCCATAAACCGAGAGTAAACCAGTCTAAAAATAGTCTCCAAAATACAACCCAAATAGTGAACAAAAATAGCCCCCCGAAACAGCCCCTAAAATGCCAAAAATAGCGACCGAAAATAGTGAAGAAAGATAGAGAAAATAGCAGCGAAAATAGCGAGACAACGAAGGAAAATACTGAACCAGAAAACCAGAAAAATTAATGAGCATTAACCCTTCCGGCGACGACGTAACGCACTTCCGAGGAGCAACTTAAAAGGTAAGACCTGAGGGCCCCCTTTTTAATATTTATCTGTTCAATTATTCATTGTTGATCATTTGCATGCATCATCATGTTTTATGTACATTTTTATTCATGTTGAGTTAATGATTACGGGCTACCTTTTGCGGTATATCGGATGGAAACCTAGACGTAAATTCCGTAGCCGAATCCGAATGGACGATAGTGCGGTCTGTACTTGGGATACAACTCCATGTACCGCTTGAGAAACTTTCAAGAACGTGTTATATTTTGATATTTAATTTTACGTTTATTGTTCCGCTATTTATTTTCTATGTATTGTTTCTTTGTTTATGCATTGTTAATCTTGATACGCATGGGCTAATCATGTGGGGGTAAAGGTCCTCTATTCGAGGGAAATGCCTAAAGGCTATATTTACCATGATATTTTGCTGCGCCGGACGAAGTATACTTGATTGAATGTGAAATACATTCAATCGGGCTTACGAGGTCCCATATAGATGTCGGCCTTGGTCGTATCTCTTTTATGATTTAGTCATTTACTTTTCGCATGTCATTGCTTTATTTACTTATGCATTGCAATCTAATGCGCATGGGCTAATCATATTGGATTAAAGGTCCTCTATTTGAGGGAAAATCCAAAAGGCTACCTTTACCACGATGTTTTGCCGTGCCGGATGAAGTATACTTGATTGAATGCGAAATACATTCAATCGGGCATACGAGGTCCCATATAGATGTCGGCCTTGGTCGTATCTCTTTTATGATTTCGTCATTTACTTTTCGCATGTTATTACTTTATTTACTTATTCATTGCAATCTAGTGTGCATGGGCAAATCATATTGGAATCAAGGTCCTTTATTTGAGGGAAATGCCCCAAGGCTACCTTTACCATAGTGTTGACGCGCCCTTCTTCCGTTGATCTTGTTATTTACCTTTCTTCATTGTTATGTTTTCATTCTTCACTTCGCATTCATATTGTGTCAATGCTTGAGTGTTGCCTCTTGTGGTATATCGGATGGAAACCCAGACATAAAATCCGTAGCCGAATCCGAATGGACGGTAATGCGGTCTGTACTTGGGATACATCTCCATGTACCACTTGAGAAATACTCACGCACGTGTTTATGTCATTTTAGATACCATTTTGGTAACCTCGTTCGAACTCGTTATCAAACGCTGCACGAACGTATGCATTCTGCCTCAGTCTGTTCGAACGCATTTACAAACACTACTCGTACGCGCATGTATTCTATTTTACCTTGCATCATATTTTATCCCGTTCGAATGCGTTTTAGAACGCTATACGAACGCATGCATTCTGCCTCATTTTCGTTCGAATGCGTTTCCAAACGCTATACGAACGCTTGCATTTTGTTTTTCATTCGAAGACGTTTCCAAACGCTATACGAACGCTTGCATTCTATTTATCGTTTGAACGTGTTTCTAATCGCCATGCGAACGCTTGCATTCTATTTACCGTTTGAACGTGTTTCCGAACGCTACACGAACGCACATACAACAAACATACCTCATTTTATCATTTTTATGCATGTTTGCCTCTTTGTTCATTTCTTTTGCATTACATACTTAATCATCTTACTTTATTATTGACGCTCTTTACTGTTGTTATTTATTTATATTTCTGTATTTCTTTATTTGATATACTTATGGAATTATGCGCTCGTTTTTTTATTCTATTCACTTTTATAGGTGTGCAAACTTGGGTGTGATTAAATTATCTTTCATGTGTTTCATAAGAGTTGTTATACTATTGCATAAATCCTTTCATTACAATTGGCATAGTAAGGGACTATTCCGAACCCAATGGTTTGAGGTCTTCCCTTGCGAGGGGTGAGTGCAGCCTTAAATCATTTCCCAGTTCACACTGGATGGCGACTCTTTTATTCTCCGGTTTAGTCCCTCGCGGGCTACTCCGTACTCCTGATCGGACCGCGAGCCCGGACAGCGTCGCCTACTCTGTGCCTGTGTCCACAGTGGGAAAAATGAGTTGATTAATATTTTGGTAGCTGTGTATATGAAGAATGGTACATATAATCGGAGACATTGTAGACATTCATCACGAGCTACTTGCAGTCTTGCACATTTGCGTTTCATGGAGTTCTTCTTTGAAATCTCATTCTTCCTCATTTTGATTTTCTTCGACTTCCTAGAAGTCTTAGAAGAGCCTGCTCCAACATGGAGGTACAAAATAAGATTGTCTTTCTTCAAATCTTGTTCCAGCATGCGCAACATGTTATGAAGTTCTTCATAAATGTCTTACATTGAATGCATTGGAAATTTAACACAAAGCCATCATAAGTATCAGACAAAGAAGATAGAATCAAATTACCGCCTAACCGTTCATCAATCACAATGTCGTATCGTTCCAGATATCAGATCTGGTCGATAATGTTAAAAACATGAATGCTGATAGCTCCTTCATCCTTGAGTTCAGCACATAACAATTCCTTAGACCTCCGATATATTTCGATTTCTTGATTTGTCTCGAATAACTCCTTGAGTGTTCGCATAATGCTCTAAGCATCTGGTACTTCTATGTACTGTCTAAGCAATTCTGGAACCATCGATCCTAATTTGATTTCACCTTAAGGTAGGGGTGTTCGCAGTGTGGTTTGGGTCGGTTCTTTTTTTTTTTCTTTTCACTTGAAACATTGATTAAAATGTAGAAATTGCAGAAAAAACTGAACTTTGAGGCGGTACTACGGCGTCGGTTAGCGGTTTAGGCGGTCGGTTCGGTTTGGCGGTTTAGATTATAAATTTTTTTAAGGAAATTTTGTGTGTTTTCACATAATAATTGAAGAGAAAAAATACTTAATTTTCATTTATACATTACATATTGTCACATGATCATTAAATATCTTAAATTTCATGGTTTAAAGAAGAAGGAAAAAATAAAACAATATCTAATTTGAATGCGGGTCGGCGATTTAGGCTTCGGGTCGCGGTTTTGAGTCAAAATTTTTTTGTTTTGGGCGGTTCGGGTTGCGGTTGGGTCAAAACCACACACCGACCCGAAATTACGGTTTGGTTCCGATTGACCCGAAATCATTTTTAATTTTTTTTCAAAATGCGCGGTGGTTTGGGTTGGTGTGGTTCGGGTCGGGTTACGGTTTGACCCGAAACCGTAATCGCCTCTACCTTAAGGTTATCATCCTTCCATTTTTCAAAATTCTCGCTCTTCAGAAGTGGAGTCAGGATCGATTTCAACACGCAGTGGATTGATAGTTACATAGGTCAATTTTTCAAACTCCAAGACAAGGTAGATGTTCATTTCCCAATCGAAATAGTTTTTAGCTCCTTTTAATTTATTGGAATCCAAGAGTCGCATCAATGGATTTATGACAGCCATCTATAAGACAACAATTAAACACTAGTCAGAAATTTTCATTTCAAAATAAAAATACTAATTTGATTATGGAATTTTAAATCTATTTAGTGCCCTCCCATTACTTTACGTAATTCCGTAATCTTCTTAACGGAAAAATAGCAATTTGACTATTAACCATTTCATAGCGGGTGGATCCCATGAAATTTACTCCAGCCTCATAATAATGACGACCTTGGCCTTTCATTACGTAGACCTCCAGGTCAATCCATTAATGTGACTCATAGTTTGGCCCGAACCATTTCTTATCCTCACAATAATTGACGGTATTGGATAAGACGTATTCCAGGTGTATACTTGTTCAATGTGCACTAATGAGCTTCGTATGTACAACCTCACAATAATAACGGTATTGGTGACTATGTTAATCATCACGCTAATCAATATTTAATAGGAGCGACCTAAGTTCGAGTGTTGGTTTCTATTATATGTCCCAAGGAAAGATTAAGCATATGAAATACAAAATGAATATATATTAAAAGATGAAGTATGGCGGAATCATACTTACAAAGCTTTGTGATGAGAAGTGATGAAGAAAATCTTTGAATCTCCAAGCTTCAGTTTCGGCCAAGGGAGGAAGAAGAGTGAAGCTCCAAGCTTTGTGTATTCCAAGCTCTTTGATGGTTTCCCTATCACCTCCTTTGATCCTTCAATGTGCTAGCAAATGGAGAAAAGAAATCAAATCTTCTTTGCCCTAATGGAAGTCACGGCATTGTGAGAGAGAGAGGAGAGTTGTCTTGATCCTTTTACAAAAATCAATTTATATTTATGCCATAATATTTATTAAATTAATAATAAACTTATGACACAAATCATGCAATGGCTTAGAGTGTCAAACACTCAAACTCCATGCAAAACCATTGAGTGTATTGTACACTATCACCATGCAATGTATTAACAATTAAATAATGCATATAATGACATGTGTCATGTGGGCCCCACACGTTTCCAAATGAAAGTGGGCCCACGTGCACTCACGCGTTCGGGTTCGATATTTCCGAAATACCGAACTTACGTCGCGACGTTAATTAAATCGAATTTAAATAAATAATTGCGCCTAGCGAAATTATTATTTACGTCGCTAACGAATTAATTCTAAATTAACTCGTTTGCCCGAATTAAAATCTAATTTTAATTTCGCGTCGAAATCGAATTTCGATTATTATATCGAATATAATAATTTTATCGATTAATTCTAAATTAATCGTTCTCTCTCTAAATAAGGCACTTTATCCAAGATAAAGTTTCTCCGCAATTAATCCAAGATTAATTAAGTCCGAATCAAATATCATAGGTGAATCTTCAGGAAGCGACCCAAGAGATCTCCGGATATGTTGGCAGTAAATACGGTCGTCGGATAATCCGAACACGTACGTACCTCGTACTACGTTCTTACCGATTCACAAGACAAGGTTGGCTTCTAGCAAAGCGCCATGCCTACCCAATTCTCCAGAAATATTCTTACTGGAATATTAGATCTATATCAAGCGTAGTATACCGTAGTATTGCGTACATCGATCCAGTATCGGACGATCACATGTTAGGCCTGGGGCTGGAAATGTGTCTGCCCCGTACGAAACATATATCGGACATCAAGCAACTAGTCTCTTTAAATCGGACAATCCTGACCTGGTCATATTGTCCCGACGGTTGCAACCTTTTATAGAGTACTAGTTCTGTGTCCTGCGTGATCATCACCTCCATATGTCTGAAGTGATACTTCCATCTCGACATCACATCCAGTACACTACGATTCTCGATAAACCCAGAAGAGGTGTACACAGAACCGGTTAAGGTCCCCAACCACCAAAACCAAAGTTTTACCGATTGTCGCAAGTACTAGCGATGTAAGTCTCAGGTTAAGACCATATACACCTACCCTGATGCGGCCTCCCATAGACACGCAGACATACTACCAATGGGATTCCGCGGGGTCTATCCAGAGCGAAGCTGTTTTCCGTACCATCGGTAAAACACAACCTCCTATCGCACTTGCATAAGTATCCAATACTTAAATATATGAGAACTATGCCGTTGTGCCCTCACAACGTGCACAAGCGCAATACTAGTCTATTCCGCATTATCGATGTCCGATCTCGATAATACTCCGACTAGGGATATTTAATGATTAAACCTTTATGGATTGATACTGTCTCATATCATCTCAATCCGGTATTAATCATATGGACTTTCGCCATTTATATATCAAAGTAAATAATATTACAAAACGGCAAAAGGCAATTTCATTATCACATAGTTAATTTTGTACAATAATACAATATCATTTACAAACAGTGACGCTATGGGACATAATGTCTAACAATCTCCCACTTGGCCTATAGCCAGTCACTCAAGCATCTAATACCCGAACTATGTATGTGTCGTTCAAAAACTTGCTGAAGAACAGCCTTCGTCAGCGGATCTGCAATGTTGTCATCTGATGTGACCTTCTCGACCTTTACATCGCCACGATGTATAATCTCCCGAATCAGATGGTAACGTCGAAGAACATGCTTGGACCGTTGATGAGACCTTGGTTCCTTAGCCTGTGCTATAGCCCCGTTATTGTCACAATACAATGGAACGGGCTCAGCTGCTAACGGAACTACTCCTAATCCGATTAGGAACTTTCGGATCCAAACTGCCTCCTTTGCTGCTTCAGATGCAGCGATGTACTCCGCTTCTGTTGTTGAATCGGCAACAGTATCTTGCTTGGAAGATTTCCAGCTCACTGCTCCGTTATTCAAACAAAAATGTACCCGGATTGCGACTTGTAGTCATCCTTGTCGGTTTGGAAACTTGCATCGGTATACCCAGATACCGCAAGTTCTCCTCCTCCATAAATTAAGAAAGCATCCTTAGTTCGTTTAAGATACTTAAGGATATTCTTAACTGCTATCCAGTGACCTTCACCTGGATCGGCCTGATAGCGACTGCACATGCTCAAAGCATATGAGACATCAGGTCGTGTACATATCATGGCATACATGATCGATCCGACTGCCGAGGCGAACGGTATCCGACTCATGTTGTCTCTCTCTTCCTGAGTCTTAGGACACATGTCCTTAGACAGAGAGGTACCACGTACCATGGAACCAATCCCCTCTTGGATTGTTCCATGTTGAATCGCTTCAACACTTTATCAATGTATGTACTCTGGGAGAGTCCAAGCAGCTTTCTAGATCTATCCCGGTAGATCTTTATTCCAAGAATAAAGGCTGCTTCTCCCAGATCTTTCATGGAGAATTTTAATGAAAGCCAAGCTTTCACCGACGTTAGCATGGGAATGTCATTGCCTATAAGCAATACGTCGTCGACATAAAGGACAATAAAAGTAAGTGCTCTCCCACTAACCTTCTTGTATACACAAGGGTCATCTGCGTTTTGCACGAAATCATATTCTTTTATGATCTCATCAAAACGCTGATTCCATGACCGTGATGCTTGCTTCAATCCATAAATGGATCGATTTAACTTACAAACCTTGTTTGCAAGTCTAGGTACGATAAAACCGTCAGGCTGTTGCATATAAACATCCTCCAAAAGGTTTCCGTTAAGGAAAGCGGTTTTAACGTCCATCTGCCATATCTCGTAATCGAAATATGCAGCTATTGCAAGCATTATCCGAATGGATTTAATCATGGCAACGGGTGAGAAGGTTTCGTCATAATCAATACCATATTGTTGACGATACCCCTTCGCTACAAGCCTAGCTTTGTACGTTTGTACGTTGCCATCCATGTCGGTCTTCTTCTTGAAGATCCATCTGCATCCAATAGGCTTTACGCCTTCTGGTGCATCAACCAGTGTCCAAACTTGGTTGGCGTACATGGAATCCATCTCGGACTTCATGGCTTCTTGCCATAAAGCGGAATCGATATTTTGTATCGCTTCCTCATACGTAGCCGGCTCATTATCCTCAATAAGATTAATATCTACATGAGGTGAGATCAGGAACCCATACCTCTCAGGTACTGTTCTGACTCTCTCCGACCTACGCGGTCCTTGTGTATGTGAAGTTTGTGGTACAGACTCATCCCGGACGGTCTGTTCTTGTTCCGTCGTTGATTCATTGCCAGGAACAGTATCACTACGATCTTCATCGAGTTCTACTTTCCTCCCACTTACCACTGCATTTATAAAATCCTTCTCAAGAAAAAATGCTTGTAGAGCAACAAATACTTTGTTCTCTTGTGGGTGATAGAAGTAATATCCTTTGGTTTCCCTAGGATATCCTACGAAAAGGCATTTATCAGATTTGGGTTCAAGTTTGGTACCTTCCAAACGTTTAACATATGCCCAGCATCCCCAAATCTTCAGGAAAGAGAAACCTGGTTTCCTTCCTGTCCATATTTCATATGGAGTCTGTTCAACAGACTTCGACGGTACCTTATTCAAAATAAGTATAGCACTGTTTAATGCGTATCCCCAGAAGGATATTGGTAGCTCAGTGCGACTCATCATTGACCTTACCATGTCTAACAAGGTGCGGTTTCTCCGTTCGGACACACCGTTTAATTGCGGTGTTCCAGGAGGAGTCCACTGTGAAAGAATACCATATTCTTTCAAGTAATCTTGAAACTCATAACTTAAGTATTCGCCACCACGGTCTGACCGTAATGTCTTAATACTCTTCCCTGTTTGTTTCTCCACTTCGTGTCGAAACTCTTTGAATTTCTCAAAAGTTTCCGACTTGTGTCTCATAAGATACACATAACCGTAACGAGATGCATCATCTGTGAAGGTTACGAAGTAGTGAAATCCACCTCTAGCCTGGCTAGACATGGGCCCGCATACGTCAGTATGAACGAGAGCCAACAGTTCTGTGGCACGTTCACCTTTACCGCTAAAAGGTGATTTAGGCATTTTGCCTAAAAGACAAGATTCGCAGACGTCATATGAATTGGGATCAAATTCGTCCAAGTACCCACTCTTCGAAAGTGTGGATATGCGAGTCTTGTTGATGTGTCCTAGACGACAATGCCACATATAAGCTTCATCTTTTAGATTACTTCTTTTGAGCCTTTTGTTTGTCATTTTAGGAGATTCATTTATATTCAAAATATAAAGACCGTTATTTGCAACAGCTGTGCAAATTTCTGCATCATTTTTATATAAATAACACCCAGTGTTTCTAAATACAAAAGTGTAACCCTGCTGGGTTAACAAGGATACAGATATAATATTCCTAGTTAAACTAGGTACAAAATAACAGTTCAAAAGTTTAAGTACATGCCCTGAGGGCAGTTCTAAAACAAAAGTCCCTACGGCCAAAACAGCAACAGGTGTTCCGTTTCCGACCCGTAGATCCATCTCCCCCGATGCCAGCACCCTGCTATCCTGCAGATCCTGCACATCAGTACAAATATGAGCACCACAACCAGAATCAAAAATCCAATTTTTAAAACTAGAAGTATTCATATTTATCTCAATAAAAACATACCAGAGGCGATAGCCTTGCCAGCCTTTATCCTCCCTCTGCCCTTTGCCCATTCGGCAGTCACGTTTCCAGTGACCCCTCTTGCCGCAGTTGAGGCAGATGTCGCGAGATTTGTCCTTTGGCTTCCTAGAAGCCACTGTCAACTTGCCTTTGCCCTTGTTCTTGAACTTCTTCTTCCTCGCACCTCCAATTGCCTTGGGCCCAGCCCTTGGCGCATGAGAGGTCGATGCATAATGCGCCTCGCGCTTGCTCCCCTTTAGGAGTTCCTTTTCGGACTCCTTCAGCACGGACAACAACTCTCCAAGAGTGTCGTCAGTGTCCATCAACTTATAGTTGATGATGATTTGTTTCCAAGTATCGGGTAGCGATTGTAATAGCATATCAATCGTCAGCTCTGCCTCCAAGACAATGCCCATCTTGGCTAACTCATCTATGTCAGCGATCATTTGAGTCCCGTGGGCCTCAACTGATGCGCCGTCTGTCATCCGGGAGCGGAAGAGTTTCCTTACTAGCTCGTACCTCTCCATCCGCTTGTTGGTGCGGTGGAGATCACGCAATCTTGCCATCATGTTATAGGGATCCAAGTCCCTGTTCTGGCGTCTGAAATGCTGGGTCATTGCAGCTAGCATAACTGACTGAGCTTGGTCACAATCGTCACTATGAGTCTTCCATAACTCTAGCTCCAGTGGCTCAGTGGGTTTAGGCGGGAGAGGTCTCTGAATAGTATACAGTACCCTCTCAGCCCCAAGCACTATCTTGAGGTTCATTTCCCAGTCGGCAAAGTTTGTCCCTTTGAAGACATTATCGCCCATGATTATGTCGCGGACATTACCCTTGCCAGTCATCTTGACAACTATAGTCCAACTATAAAGTCAACGATGTTATGGGTACAGTCAAACTGTTACAAGCAAAATAACAATATATTAGTCCAACTAATTATTAAAATATTGACGAAATAATTTTGAAAGACGCGTAAGGCTAAGTATCTGAACGAAATTGCAAATTCAATAATAGCCTCCCACTATTTTCTTCAAGTCTCTAACCCTCTGTAGAGAACTCGGGAAATCGAATTTCCTAGTGGGCTAGGATCCCGTTAAATAACACACAACCTTGACTTTGGCCAATAAAAGCTGTATGCTATTTAACTTAGGTAGATCTCTATGATCAATTGGATCTCATCCAATTCCTAGATCCGGTTAGGTGGACATCCAAGTCCAAAACATATGTATAATGTCAATGTATCCATTACATTTTCCTAACCCTATCCTCCGAATCATCTAGGCCTTGGCTTTGGCCAAAAACAAACCTAATGATTCCAGTTAAGCGGGACCCATTGACGAGGAAAGTTTCGTAATCAATGTCATTGGACAAAAAGTGATCTTGACTTTGGCCAATAAAAATCACGATTTGGACAAGACACCGATATGCAACAAAACTCTCATGATTCAAGTACATCCTTGATTGACAAAGGTCTTGACTTTGGTCAAAAACAAACCAATGCCAACTTCGGATCTTGAACAAGAATCATTCAATGGAAGGATATTTGCTTAATATAAATTGAGGGGTTTTTCGCGTAATTGGCAACCAATTTATTTATCTTTGTTAGGTCTCATCATCATACACCCTTAAGCATGCTTCTAAAACATCATAAAGCGCGTAAGTAAAGTAAATTAATAGTGATATGCGGATGGATATATAAACAACTTGTTCCTAGAACAAATCACTCCCTTTCCTCTCCCCGCTAGCACTATTCTACTCTACCCAATTACATAATACAATAAGAGAAACCTCATTTACATTGAGGGGAATTAGGTGAGAAGAGAATACAAAGAGATAAAGAGATAAGGCTGGACACGCAGGTCCAATTTATAATTCCAAATTTACAATAATTTCTAAAATTACCATTTCCCTTCTAATATCCATCCGATATACACTATTCATTCATCACATACATATATATTCAAACAAGACATGCTTTTACAACCAATCTAATCCAATTAATTAGTCTTGTTTAAGTGATCATCCAATGTTCAAACAACGGTTTGATTTGCGCGAGTCCAACTCGATTGAGAATAAGTACATAAGGTACGAATTCGCGAATTATATCGAACTACTTATTAAATCTAATTTAATTCGTATTCAATACTAATTCAATTATTTAATTCCAAATTAAATGTTTACACTTTTAATGTGCTTTAAAGACTTAGATTCTAAATCTAATATCATTGGGTCTCAAAGCCCAACTAACATCCAATGTTTAATTTAATTCAAGTCAAATGGGCTTTCAATTGATTTATTAAGGCTTGGGCTTTGGTCAATGTGGGTCAAACCCAATTACCAAGCCCAAATAAGGAATCACCCTTAAATGCCATAAAACCAATTTTAAGCCCATAAGGCCCAATTAAATTTTTAAAGCCCATTATATTATATTTGGACTTAATGGAGTGATTTAGGCCCAAATTGGATCCAATCCTTTTGGCCCAAATCTACTTGGTCCAACCAAGCCCATTATGCCCAAATACAATATTAAAAGCCCAATTCACCAATTAAGCCCATTAATTAAATTTTAATATTCCAAACATTAAAGTCCAATTAATTAAAGTGTAAAACCAAGATTAATATATTAAACCAAATATTTCAAAAATACCCATTTAATTTATTAATCATCTATTTTTCAAAATAAATGTCCAACATTAATTTAACAAAAAATCAACTCTTTACATGTCCATTAACATTCGGCCAAGGTGAGTTTTTTGTGTCGATTTGTTTTTCAATCCGATTGAATTACTAATCTACGTCCCGTATACGTTCTAAGTCATCCAATGATCTTAAACACAAAAAATTCCAATCCATCCAAGTAGCAACACATTCGGCCAAGGCATGAATTTGGGGAAAAAATCATCCAATGCATTTTTCATAAATTGATTCATATTATGTCATTTTACATACATATAAGCATACTCATTCATCAAATTTCACAAGAACATGCTTCAATCAATTTTACCCAAATTTTAACCTAAAGTATTTCATGCTTAACCATGGCTCTGATACCATTGTTGGTTTCTATTATATGTCCCAAGGAAAGATTAAGCATATGAAATACAACAATGAATATATATTAAAAGATGAAGTATGGCGGAATCATACTTACAAAGCTTTTGTGATGAGAAGTGATGAAGAAAATCTTTGAATCTCCAAGCTTCAAGTTTCGGCCAAGGGAGGAAGAAGAGTTGAAGCTCCAAGCTTTGTGTATTCCAAGCTCTTTGATGGTTTCCCTATCACCTCCTTTGATCCTTCAATGTGCTAGCAAATGGAGAAAGAAATCAAAATCTTCTTTGCCCTAATGGAAGTCACGGCATTGTGAGAGAGAGAGGAGAGTTGTCTTGATCCTTTTACAAAAAATCAATTTATATTTATGCCATAATATTTATTAAATTAATAATAAACTTATGACACAAATCATGCAATGGCTTAGAGTGTCAAACACTCAAACTCCATGCAAAACCATTGAGTGTATTGTACACTATCACCATGCAATGTATTAACAATTAAATAATGCATATAATGACATGTGTCATGTGGGCCCCACACGTTTCAAATGAAAGTGGGCCCACGTGCACTCACGCGTTCGGGTTCGATATTTCCGAAATACCGAACTTACGTCGCGACGTTAATTAAATCGAATTTAAATAAATAATTGCGCCTAGCGAAATTATTATTTACGTCGCTAACGAATTAATTCTAAATTAACTCGTTTGCCCGAATTAAAATCTAATTTTAATTCGCGTCGAAATCGAATTTCGATTATTATATCGAATATATAAATTTTATCGATTAATTCTAAATTAATCGTTCTCTCTCTAAATAAGGCACTTTATCCAAGATAAAGTTTCTCCGCAATTAATCCAAGATTAATTAAGTCCGAATCAAATATCATAGGTGAATCTTCAGGAAGCGACCCAAGAGATCTCCGGATATGTTGGCAGTAAATACGGTCGTCGGATAATCCGAACACGTACGTACCTCGTACTACGTTCTTACCGATTCACAAGACAAGGTTGGCTTCTAGCAAAGCGCCATGCCTACCCAATTCTCCAGAAATATTCTTACTGGAATATTAGATCTATATCAAGCGTAGTAACCGTAGTATTGCGTACATCGATCCAGTATCGGACGATCACATGTTAGGCCTGGGGCTGGAAATGTGTCTTCCCCGTACGAAACATATATCGGACATCAAGCAACTAGTCTCTTTAAATCGGACAATCCTGACCTGGTCATATTGTCCCGACGGTTGCAACCTTTTATAGAGTACTAGTTCTGTGTCCTGCGTGATCATCACCTCCATATGTCTGAAGTGATACTTCCATCTCGACATCACATCCAGTACACTACGATTCTCGATAAACCCAGAAGAGGTGTACACAGAACCGGTTAAGGTCCCCAACCACCAAAACCAAAGTTTACCGATTGTCGCAAGTACTAGCGATGTAAGTCTCAGGTTAAGACCATATACCTACCCTGATGCGGCCTCCCATAGACACGCAGACATACTACCAATGGGATTCCGCGGGGTCTATCCAGAGCGAAGCTGTTTTCCGTACCATCGGTAAAACACAACCTCCTATCGCACTTGCATAAGTATCCAATACTTAAATATATGAGAACTATGCCGTTGTGCCCTCACAACGTGCACAAGCGCAATACTAGTCTATTCCGCATTATCGATGTCCGATCTCGATAATACTCCGACTAGGGATATTTAATGATTAAACCTTTATGGATTGATACTGTCTCATATCATCTCAATCCGGTATTAATCATATGGACTTTCGCCATTTATATATCAAAGTAAATAATATTACAAAACGGCAAAAGGCAATTTCATTATCACATAGTTAATTTTGTACAATAATACAATATCATTTACAAACAGTGACGCTATGGGACATAATGTCTAACACCGAGCACTTATACCCTTACAAAAATGACGGTCTTGGACATAAGTAGTATGAACTCATTCATCTCTGTATTGACAAGACGAACCTTCAAATAATACTCAAATATTATTAATACTTATTACTTAAACATAATCACCTAATCATGAGAGATTTATGAAAATCAAGTAATTAACCATGCATGGGTCAAAATTAAAATTTTAATTTAAAACATGCAATGCATATTTAATATGAATTATGCATAATTAAAAATATGTGGCGCAGATTCCAAAACATTGTTATGTGGTAAAGACATGCGCTGATACCATTATGTTGGGATGAATGTGGACCAATAGGGCCGGATCGGTTGCCCCACACAGCGAAATGAGTATAACACATAGATATCAAGTATGAGTGTAATTTTAAATAATTTAATGAAATATTATATTCCATTACGAGTGTATAGGAAAAACCCGGGGCTGAATCAAAGTCTGAAATCTCAAGAATGGAAGAAAATAAGATTCGGTACGTGTAGCATGTAAATCGTGCGCTACAGTGCGCGCACGCACTGTGCACTCACTGCGCACATAAACAAACTTTTTTATTATTTTTCAAAAATTCCTTCAGCTCTCTGGAAAGAGAGCTGAATGAATTAGGATGTTTTACCCTAATTTCTTCCGATCTTCCTTAAACACTTCCAAAACACCTAAAATAATTTTAACATCAACACATTTATAGAATAAAAATCATATTTTTCAAAATATCAAATATTTTTTTACAAAACATAAAATTTACTTTAAATACGCATATGCGTAAATTTTGAATCCAAAAACACAAACCAAATTAGAATCCCACAATGAAGTGACTCCTAAACAATTCTAGGTCACCCAAAGATGGTCAAGTGATTTGAGAATGGTAGCCTTAGCTCTAAGCCTTATCTAGAGTTCAAATTATGTTTATGTCTAACATAAACATTTTGACCCAATATAAGAATATTATGTTTATACTTCCAAAGCATCCTAACACAATTAATTAGCTTAATTTAAACATTATGTATCTATTACATAATTCATCACTATATATCTCACTAATAAAAAACTCACTAATGAAAAACATAGATTTTGGAGAAGATCAAACTTACATAGCAAGGTTGATTCAAAAATCCAATTTACTTTTCCTTGTTGAAATATTGTGGAGAAAATCCAAAGTTAGCAAGCTTGACTCCAAGATCCAAGCTTGACTCCAAGATCCAATCTTGATTCCAATGCTAGCAAGCTTCACTCTAAGATCCAATCTTAATTTCTCCCAATTGAAATGTTGTAGAGATATCACAAAGCTTCTATAAACACTTCTCTAACTTAGGCTAATTTCTCTAATTCTTGCTTGTATTTAGATTTCTCAAGCTTGATTAAAATCTTTGCTCAAGTTTACTATTTATAGAAAAACTTAGGTAATTTTTAATTTATAAAATTTCTAATCAATTTTTATGTGGCTTAATCTAATTTATCCAAATATGTATAATTATGTGTGACTAATAACCTTTGTCCACCACTTTGATTTAATCTAATTAAATTAAGACAAAGTTTAATTAATGTATTAGTTACATGTTTATCACTTTGAACTAGTCCAATTAAATAAGGCCAAGAACACATATAATTATATACTTGTAATTACCATAATATCATCAAATAGTAGAGATAATTATGAAATTATGATAAAACCCTTGTGTAAATTTTGAATTAATCCAATTAATCCAATTAGGTCAAAGTAAATAATGAATGTCATCGAATAACACTTGATTATCTTAGTTGCTATTTATAATATCAAATATTATCTTTTATAAAAAATAATCGGCTACCCAAGTGCTCAACGAGTACACTTCATATTATGAGGCTCTCTAAGTCCAGGCACGTTCGTCATATAAGCCTACCTAATATGTATACAATTCGACCACCTTTGAATTTGCGAAGAACACAAACGACCTTTCTGAACTATACAAGTCGAAGTCATCATATATGTTTATCAATCCCTCTATCTTAGGCTATCCGAGTTGTGCTTAGGAAACATAGAATACACTGTCAAGTTTCCGAGCCGTATATCTCATGTCGACATGTCCACAATTCTTTACAACTAATAGGATCCATCCTTGGTGATCGACTTTGGCCAAAGTCTTGAAGAATCGTGACTTACTCATATAGATACCTAAACCCATTATGGTATACATACGGGCCGAATGATCCTATCTTGATACACACTTGATTAATGAATGCATCGATCCACAGCCAACGGACATCTAGAGGTCAGACCATGAAAGGTTTCTGACATACATGGCATCAAAGAGTGGATGATCTCACACAAAATCAATGCTATCATATAGTCAAAGGATTACAAATGCTATTCGACTTGAGGAGATTCCTATTGACGGTGGTGTGTACTTGCAACTATTAGGAATCACCAGTGAGTCATTTAGTATTTGGTCCAACAAATACTCACATGTCTATATGAGCTTCCAAAGCTCATGGTATATCGGGTTAAACCATTGGAACTCTAATTCTAATATTCGATAAGTTCTAGTCTTTAAGGTTGTAGGAATTCGACCATATTCCAAAACCAACGACTTGGAATATATTTAATTTAAGAATAGTTTATAATAGTAATACTATCCCAATGTCGGACCACTTAGTTTCCAGTATTACTACAAGACTATTCTAAGATTGATGTCATTCTTAGCATATTTATACATCTATCTAATATATATAACGACATTACCATTAATGAGGTTCAAAATGAAAATGTAGTTATTTTATTAATAAATAATAAAATGTACAATGCATTATTCGGATTGGCGTGCCAAACACCAACTCCAACAAAAGAATGATCTAATCACTATCTCCAAGTATGCTGCTCTAGATCCTTGCAATCATTGTTTATTCGGCAAGCAACATAGAGTCTCTTTAAATTTCTCTTCTACAAGAAAATCAGAGTTGCTCAGTTTTGTGTACTCTGATATTTATGGTCCATTGGAGGTTAATTCACTAGGCGGTAACAAATACTTTCTGACTTTCATTGATGATGCTTCTCGAAAAGTATGGGTGTATTTTCTGAAAATAAAAGATCAGGTCCTGGATTATTTCAAATTTTCCATGCAATGGTAGAGCGTGAAACATGGAAGACACCGAAGTGCCTTCGCACAGATAGTAGAGGCGAATACACTTCTAGGGAGTTCGATGCCTATTTCGAAAACAATGGAATTCGACATGAAAGGACTGTTCCACGTACTCCACAACATAATAGTGTTGCTAAAAGAATGAACCGCACCATTATGGAGAAAGTCAGAAGCATGATCAGCATGGCTAAGCTGCCAAAGCCATTCTTGGGAGAAGTTGTTCGTGTCTCCTGCTACTTGATCAACAGATCACCATCTGTACCATTGAATTTTGAGATTATGGAGAAAGTGTGGTCTGGTAAGAATCCCTCATATTCTCACGTTAGAACATTCAGTTGTTTAGCCTTTAAACACATATGCAAGGAGCTCAGGTAGAAGCTCGATACAAGAGCTACTCCATGCATCTTTATAGGCTATGGAGACGAGGAATTTTGATACGAGTTATGAGATCCGAAGGAAAAGAAGGTAATCAGAATCAGAGATGTAGTGTTTCTTGAAGACCAGACCATAGAAGACATTGAAAAACCCAAGATGTTTTCTAATTCTAATGCCGAAAAAATCGATTCAAATCCAGACACAACCCCAGAACCAACACGAGTGGCCACATATAATGATGTGGTGCATGATATATTAGAAGAATAACAAAATGAGGAAGATGATGTTGAGTTGGGGGAGTTACAACCCGCTCTATCAGAGGCTACAAGATCATCCTCAAATCTGGATGACGACAGACCTCCAAAAACCAGTGAACCTTTAGTATGAAGATCTGAGCGAGGACAGATTCCATCAAACAGATACTCAGGATCTGACTATATTATGCTTGCTAACGAGGGGGAGCCATAAAGTTTCAAGAAAGTTGTACTCATAAAGACAAAGGGAAATGGTTGCACGTAATGCATGATGAAATGGAATCTCTACAGAAAAATAATACTTTTGAGATAGTCAAGCTTCCGCATGGCATGAAGGCACTGAAGAACAAATGGGTGTTCAAGTCGAAGAAAGATGGCAGTGGAAATGTAGTGAAACCCAAAGCCCGATTAGTATTCGAAGGATTCCTACAGAAAAATGGCATCAACTTTGATGAAATGTTTTCACTAGTTGTAAAAATGGCTTCAATCCAAGTTATCCTAGGATTGGTAGCCGATTTGAACTTAGAGCTTGAACATATTGATGTTAAAACAACATTTCTTCAGCTTGGAAACAAGGTTCTCTTTTCCTGAAACATTGAAACCTTTTTGTCCATAACGTGGTTCGGTGGAGAGTGACTTCAACCTACGTGCACGAGAGCAAAGAAAGGAAACTTTATTACTAGCTCAAGTCAAATCGACCTGATTTCGGTCTCTCTATCACTAAAATATTTTGCTCTCTTTTAAAATTTATGAAAATATGAAAAATGCTAATAAATGTGCCCAAAGGAACCAACCATACATTTACCGTTACACCAACCCATGACGTCAACCACGTCTTCTTGTCATTATTGTCCAATATTACACGTTCCCTTTATATGGACTCCTGAATCTTTTACTACACCAATAAATTTACTGTTACACCAACCCATGACGTCACCCATATCTTTTTGTCATTATTTCCCACCGTTACACATTTTTCCAGCTTGTAACTCTGCCACTCTAATACTGTTGCATGTTCTACCCGCGTGACAGCCTGCAATTCAACCACTCACGTCGTTCTGTGTGTCAGGAGATAAGTCTTTGGCCTACTTCCATCGTATTGGCCTTCTGGGCTTACGTCATTCATACGTAAACACAATACTGTAAACCCTGACTAATGTCCTCGTGTCGATTTACCGGACGAGGAATGCTCTCCCTTGCTTATTTTACGAAGTTGGGTCGAGAAAGATTTCTTCAATTCCCTCACTTTCTCTTTGCAATTCCTGAACATTCTTGATAAGTGTTTGAAGGCTTATTATCACGTCGGGTCGGTCTTCACATGTGAAAATGCTACCGAGTCTGATGCATTGTTATCAGGTCGAGTACCTCTACTCCACGAGATTGGGTTTATCTTCCTGGCCTATCATCCTCACCAGGAACTTGGACCCCCGTCTTGTTAAGTGTAAATCTCTTTTTATACCCTTCTTCATACTCTAGAGTTTATCGGGTCTAAAAATCACCATCAATATCTATCACTTAGCTCTCGGTATCAATGAGTTGGTGAGTTGATGCCGGGAACTACAATAATGGTGTGGATTGTTCCTATGTCCTCGAGTCATGAAAATACCTGTATCGCCAAAAGATTTCATTTTTATGATGATTGCTTTCTCCACCGTTGGTTGAAGTTTCTAAGGCATTTAAGCCGCCCCTTGGAAGTTGTGAAGCCATCATGGCCTTAAATGCTCGTCACATCCTTCCAATGCTTCTTTTCGTTTAGTCTATCTGAGATACCAGATGTCGCGTATTCATGGCTTGCGCGCCAAAACCAAGGATAGTTATAACCTAACCAAATAGTAGCGTCGATCTCAACCTTCCATTTGAATTCAATGGCCGAGATCTTCATCATACGTGGGGTTGATCTTGCTCACCCATCTCGATCAAGCTGTTAAGATTAGCCCGAACATTCTATTTAAAGAATGTTCCACTCTAAACCCTTCTTTTTCATTTTGTCTTCTCAACGGAATTGATCGGTGCAATCACACGCGTATACCTCAATCGCACGTATCGTTCAAATAGTATAAAAAAGTATCGATCCCACGAGGACTTAATACCTAAGCTATTAATTTATGAAGCCAAATTTTTGCAAGTATGTAATGGATTGATTGTTTGATTGGATGGTGACTTTAAATTTAAAACTAGTAAATAAAATTATGCGAAAGAAGATTGAGGAAAATTCAATATTAATAAATTATCCAGGATTGTGAATTATTCCAATATCTTTTTAAAGATGAAGTGGTTATTTTACGTTTGTGTAATATATTAGTTTACTAACCTAGAACACGAAATTCTGCAAAAGCCTATGTCGATGGCAGATGCAAATACCTAGTGTAACCCAATTAAACCATATGTATATGTTAACCAAGTTACCTGAATTCATTATAATTAAGTTCCAATTATGGCTACCCCCACCCGAAAGGTATATGTCTATCCTGTAAGGAAATCTATTAAAGGGTTATCTATCCTCAAGGAAGATCGTGGGCTATTAAGTTTAAGGCTGAAACCTAAAATTCTTTTGTCAAGTTTATTTTAAGTTTACTAAATCAATCTTATTAGTGGCCAGTTAACAATAAGCATTAAGCTTAAGACTTAATAAATAAAGCTTTATATTACCCAAACTATAAAATAACCCCTTATAAACCGGTGATATTGGACTTCATCACAACCCCAGATAACAGACTTAGTTACGACACATATTTACGGCTAGTAAAAGCTTAAATAAAATAAAAGACATAAAGTAAATGCTGAAAAGTAAATGCTGGAAAGTAAAAAAAAAAATTACATTACAAGAAAATGTTGGTGGTTAAAGGATTCACTTTTATCATTATTATTTTTGATATCTCCCTTAATATAATATATTAACTTTGCGTGATATTACCAACCAGCCATATAGCCGGTATCCTGATTAAGTCAAATTAATAATTAATTACCAACCAACCAATCAGGCGGTATCCTCATTAAGTCAGGTTACAACCAATTTCAATAATTACCAACCAACCAATCAGGCGGTATCCATGTTTAATCGGATTAAAACCAATTTATAATTAAGTCCAACCGACCAATATGTCGGTATCTTCATTAAGTCAGGTTTTAACTAGTTTATATATTATAATTAAGGGAGATTAATCTAAAAATTAGTAATAGAAGTTTTACCTTTCACCCCAACAGAAGAAAGTTACCTACTAATGCTGAATAGTAAAAACTAAAAAAGTAAAGAAAATTAAGTACTATTGCGTAAAGTAAATAAAATTAATTACAAAAAACTAAAAATAAACAAGAAAGATACAATCTTCTTGGTTTTCTTAAGGAATTCCTTAGAAGAAAGCATGAAATGAATTCTGAAATTCGGCCTCAATTTATAGACATTTTTTATGTTGGCACGTCGTGACGAGAGCAACCTTACGTATCGCGACACGCGTTGATCTTCGACATATGGTGCTTGGCTTCGTGAGATGGTGACACGTGTCCGGCGGTTGGCGGCTCCTGAATTATTATGCTGATGTGGCGATGGCGATTATCGGCAACATGTGAGGTGACACGTGTCCGGTGCACGTTAGCCAATTTCATGTGATGGTGACACGTGGTAGGCGCATGTTAGCAAGGGTGATTATCGGCAGCATGTGATGGTGACACGTGTCCGGTGCATTTTAGCAGATTTGATAGTAGATTCGGCGCACGTTAGCAATGACGCATTTTAGCAAAACTTCTCTGATTGGTCCACGTGTCCCGGCGCATGTTAGCAGACTCCGGCGCACGTTAGGATTCGCGATCCAGGCTGCGCGTCGCGATGCCCAAATGACAGTTTTGCCCTCTTTGTCAAATTTTCACTATTTTGGCCCCGAATCACCTCTAGAGAGTCCTGAAACTTTATTTATCTACAAAATAACACAAAACACATCAAAATATTCACAAAACTCAAGAAACTATACAAAATATTAGGTCAAATGAGTGGAAAATAGTGATACATCT
Source organism: Zanthoxylum bungeanum (assembly GCA_019454045.1). Taxonomy (NCBI): domain Eukaryota; kingdom Viridiplantae; phylum Streptophyta; class Magnoliopsida; order Sapindales; family Rutaceae; genus Zanthoxylum; species Zanthoxylum bungeanum. Next base: position 30,963 of record SKCR01023247.1, on the reverse strand, counting down.
ACCACTCATCACACCCCCAAACCTAACATTTTGCTAGTCCTCAAGCAAAATAACAAAATAAAATAACACAAACATCTTTAAAATAAAATTAAACTAAGCCACTTTCGTAGGGATCACGATTGCATTTAGCATATGCAACAAGCCTTTAAAACCTTAGGTGTCCCTAGTGGACAAGTTGTAGTCTCGTGAGGGCTTACAACAACGATACCCACAAGCGTTTGATAAAAGTAAAAAGATAGTAAAACTAATGCACACAAAATCAAAAAGACAAGAGAAAATAGAATAAACAAGTTAGTGACTAAACAGGTGAAACTTCTTATCCAAGTTAAGAGTTGCTTTCTTTCTTTTTAAATTACCGAATAAGTAAATTCTCTGATTCTTTTTACCATTTTTCATATACACAGCCAACAAAATATTAATCAACTCATTTTGCCCACAATAGTCACAAGTGTAGTTGAAAAGAGGGTAATATTTTTGTCCTAAAGTTATATCAGACTTCAAACCTTTTTTTTTAGCAATGGAAATTTTTTTTTCTGATTTTTCTGTTTTTTTTTTTTAAATTTATTTGTATACAATATCTTCCATCTGTGTAGTGAGCTTTGGGCCAGTGACTCACAAACCAGTTGGCTTTAGGGCACTAGGTGTTAAAACACCCCTACAGACTTAATTACTCAGACTTCATATATATATATATATATATATATATATATATATTTTGTAACATTTTTGATCCATGTAGTAAGCTTTGGGCCAGTGGCTCCCAAACCAGTTGGTTTTGGGCACTAGGTGTTAAAACACCCCTACAGACTTAATAACTTGGATCTCAAACGGTTTTTTTATTTTTATTTTTATTTTTTATATCTCATCGCTTTTTTAGATGTTTCCTCCGATTAAAATAGAGCACTGAATATTACAAACTTTTCAATTACAACTTATGTCCGTATGTTACCATGTATTAAGATCCATTTTAGTCAGTATTATGGAGAATTCACAAATTAAATAATTCAAAAGGAAATAAACAAAAATTAACTTGTTTCGAAATAGGTTGAGATACGTCTCAAGAGTGGAAATTCCTTACACAGCTATCTCACACCAATTTCTCCGGATTAATCAAATTAAGAACACAAAAACACAAAATATTTTTTTAATTTTTGTAAAATTTTTTAATTTTTTTGTATTTTTTTCAAAAATTTTTGACTAAAAATAATGTAATATAAACAAGATACTAGTCAACTATTCCTCTCCCTCAAACCTAAATGAGACATTGTCCTCAATGTCTTAAAAAGTAGAAGAATAGTTTAGAAACAGTACATGGTTAGCTGAAATTCTACATCTAAAATGAAAATTAAAGGTTAAGATCCATATTCATCCGACGCTTTTTACCACGATCATTATCCGACCAGTTTATCTTTGAGAGGATAGGGTCAATTTGTGGTTCAAAGACTAAGATTTGGTCAATTAAATCTGGGGCAGTTCTAGCAGTGAAAATGAGTTCTTTTACAGGTTTTGACATGAACCCATTTCTCCGGGAATCATCAAGAAACACACAAAGAAAATTATAAAATCCATCAGCATTAAATAGTCCAAGCGGTTTTTGGTGTATGTTCAATTTCGTACAAGATAGCACTGTAAAAATTTCCTCCATCGTGCCCAAGCCACCTGGCAAAGCAATAAAAGCATCAGCACAGTTAATCATTTCTACCAGTCGTTCAGACATACTTGGCACGATAAGTTCCTCTCCGTTTGATGGTCCTATAAGATTCGCATCTGCTAGGGGTTTTGGGATGATTCCCAAGACTTGACTGCCTCATTCCTGTACAGCCCTTGAAACGATCCCCATTAGTCCAAGATTTCCACCGCCATATACTAAGTGTATATTCCTCCCAGCTATGACTCTACCCAATTCCCGTGCTGCTCCAATGTATTATGGCTTAGATCTAACACAAGTACCGCAAAACACACAGATGTTTACAACTCGTCTTCTTGAAGTAGATTCCATTTTTTATGTTTCTTTCTCAAATATGGATGCCTTCAAGAGTGCAATGATGAGTTGAATTTATAACACCTGTAAAAGGGTGAGTAATAATAGCACCAGTACCTGCGAAATGACAATTATTAGCTAAAAAGTAAAATGTAATTCGTGAAAGTCAAAAAGTCTGGATCCTATCAGAGAAAATAAAAGAAAATGACAAAAAAAATCACAATTATTAGAAAAAGACAAAGAGATAATAATATTTACAAGAAGTAAAGACTTGAATAACGTCTATGCGTCAGGGACAAGCTTCCCATCCAATTTTCTTATAAATTGGCAAACATGGTCTTTTAAAGTCAGATTCCCGAGTCTGTACTGTTGTCTTTCTTTTCGGAACTGTGTATATAACATGTGAATTGCTTGATGAACATATCCACTGGAATGCATCTCAAGAGTCTTAGATATGTCATCTAAAGACTCCTTACTCAAGCCATCCCTAATGAATTTAATTTTATCTTCACGGTTATCAGACATCATTCCTAAAGAACGACAACGAGTATTACATGTCATACGATCACATTTATAGTAAACACCCATTCTTTTAGCTCTTCTCTTTTTATCATAGGTGCTTCTTCCTAATCCAGGCAGATATGAAATAAAAGAGTCAGATGACTCACCTGCCAATCAGACACGTGCTTCAATAATCCAACGAATGTCATTAGGAATACCTTTGATCATCAGTAATCTCATATGTTCCAAGCAAGCTTTGTAGACTTTCATCAGAGAGTTTTGAGGGAGAGAAGGAATTTGCTTGTGAAGATTTAAGAGAACTTCTTCCATCCTGAAACGTGACTTTACCTGCACAAATTAAATACACAAAAATAAAACACTCCAAATCATAATATATACATAAATTGCATGGGTTGCGTCCCTGCTAGCGCTGAGTTTAACATCGTCAGCTAGACATGACTGCCCGAACGTTTGGCTGGATCTGAAAGTATGGCATTTTCTTTTTGTCGCTCCAATGATTCTCCCCAGTAGTGATTGACAAGCTTGTTTTAAACCTTGAATATTTTGTTGGAGTTGGAATCATGTAACTCAACGGCTTTATCTGGTATAACTTTGGAGATTAAAAACGTACCTGACCACCGTGATTTTGGCTTCCATGGAAATAGTTTCAACCTTGATTTGTTTAACAGTACACTCTGCCCTAGTTCTAGTTGTATGCGTACTAACTTCTCTTCATGTCTCTTCTTGGCCTTTTCTTTGTACAGTTTGGCATTATCAAAAGGCTGTATGTGAAATTCCTCCAACTCATTGAGCTGGTAGAACTGTTTCTCTTCAGTTGCTTATAATGCAAGAATAGGCTTCTTCAGTGTGCAATAGACTTTATATTCAGGCTCCACAAACTGTTGACATGCTTTAAGTTTGTCAATAGAACTTTGCATTGCATTGGAGTTCTGCATGGTACTATGTATCACATCAAGTCTGAAACATTCCTCTTTCATTTCGTCATCCGGGAAATTCATGGCTGAATGTTATTTCTTGGTCATGTGCCCTAATGATTAGTTCTCCTTTTTATACATCAATAATGGTTCGACCTATACCCAAGAATGGTCTCCTAAAGATGATCGGCACGTCTTCGTCTTCCTCCATATCAAGGACAATAAAATCTGCTGGGAAAATAAATTTGTCAACCTTGACCAGCACATCCTCAACTACACCTCTCGGAAATACGAGCGTTATATCATCAAGTTGCAGAGAGTCTGAGGTGCGCATTGTTTCTCAAATCTGTAATTTCCTGAAAATAGAAAAACGGCATCAAGTTAACACTTGCACCTAGATCACATAAAGCCCTACCGAAGTTATGCTCTCATATGACGCAAGGAATGGTGAAACTGCTAGGATCTTTTAACTTTGGGTGAAGCTTCCTCTGGATGATAGCGTTGCATTCTTCTGTCAATGATACTATCTCGTAATCTCCCAATCTTCACTTTCGTGAAAGAATGTCTTTCAAGAATTTGACATAGCTAGGCATTTGTTCCAAAGCTTCTGCAAATAGAATGTTGATATGCAGCTTTTTGAAGACCTCCAGGAATCGAGCAAACTGTGTCCATTTGTTTTCTGGAGACGCTGTTGAAAAGGTGGAGGTGAAGTGAATTTTTTTTGATATTTTTCCTTTGCTTCTTTTCATCCATTTGTGGAACTGCTTCACTGCTTTCTTTTGGAACTTCTTCAATGGATGCCTTGATTCCAACATCTTTGTTGATTTATGTACCGCTTTTTAAAATGATGGCATGACATTGCTCATTCCCCATGTTCCTTGGATTTGGTTCTGTGTTGCTGGGAAGGTTTCCTAGCGGTCTGTAACTCTGAGCATTGGCTAGTTGTCCAATTTGATATTCCAGTGCTTTAATAGATGCATATTGGCTTTGAATCAGAACCTCATATTTAATTACCCTACTTGTTTTTTCTCTCATTGTTTATATTTATGTTTTCAATAATGAAGGTGATTTGCTGGCGTGGCCTATATATTTTTTTTATGTGTTCTGGGTTTTTTGTGATAATGGAAACACGAGGGGGGTTTACTTGTGTGGATGTATTTATGTTTTTGGTGTGTGTATTTCTGGGTTTTAGGGATGAAGGGCATGTGTTTCTGGGTTTTTGAGTGTTTTGTTTTGGTTGTGCTTTGAGGATTTACCGTTTTGCAATTGCTAGGGCGTTTAGAGTTTTTTAGGGTTAGTCACTTTGTAGGGATGATGATGGTAACCCTAGTTTTAGCATGTTTTATTAACCGTGAGATTGTGTACTAACCTTCCACCTCGGGTCTTGTCTTGATAGGAAAGTCAGACTCTGACACATCCTCCTTTACTCCCCTCGAACACCTACCTGCTACCCCACTCACTCACAGGACTATACATAATTTAGGATCTGAATGTCCCGATGATTATGACACATCTTCGACCATTTCTGAAGGGGAGGACCGGTCCTATCATAAAAGGATCCCCCGGCCCGAGACTAGCCACACTCGGTTAGACTTCTAGAACCTTGACATGGACCAGGCTTCTACAATTACCGTGGCTGAGCTAGAGCAATTGAGGGAAAGATTCAATATTCCAAAGGACATCGAGCTATTTGTGTTAGAGTTGGTGCTCAGAGCGCTAATTTTCTTATGTATTTCCTTGTAAATACTTCTGTAAATATTTTATTATGAATAAAATAAACAGTTTCTATTATATAACATCTCTTTATATATGGTAAAGACGTAATTGACCTTAGAATGATTAGTTATGATACAATTATAAAAGTGTCACAACTGACATTGAGTTGTATCATAACAATCTCATTTCTTTAACAGTTCCTGGTCAAGGTTTACATTACTTGGTCAGTAAATAAATCAGTTGAGATCGGTATGTCATATATTGGAATCATGGATTCCAATGGTTGATACTCAATGAACCATGAGTCTTGGAGGCTCGTATAGACATATAGGTGTTTATATCAGATGAACACTGAACGACTCACTAAAGATTCTTAATGGATGCTACGCCAACGTAAATAAGAAACTTCTTGGGTTGAGTAGCATAATGATTCTTTGACTTGAGATACCACTGTGGATATATGAGATATCATCCACACTTTGATGGCAGTCACGTCACCGACCTATTAAGGTCAGACCTCCGCCTGTCCGTTGGTTGTGGATTGATCCTCAGGATATCCTGTGTGTGTCAAGATAGAATTCGTCAGCTCTGTGTACAGAGCATATGTATTCAATATGGAATTAACAATTTGTTAAATCCATGGTCTCGTGGTACACTGTAGAAGTAAGGTCTAAGTGTTATTTAGAGATTCCTATTAGAAATGTCGACGTGATTATATCTATAGAGATTTGACGTTTATATCTATATCTCTAGAATAATCAGGATACCTATGACAGAGAGATTATACGTATGGAAGGACCTCGACCTTTATGGTTCAGTGAGTTTATCTGTGTTCATCATAATTTACGGGTGGGTAGATTATGGACATTAAATTGGATTTCATGACGGATATGCCTGAACTTAGAGAGTCTCACTTGTGAAATACACTCTTAGAGCACTAGGGCAACTTTTATGAATAATATTGATTATTTATAAATCTTTTAACGGTTAAACGAAAGATATATGAAAATAGACCTTTTGGTCATTTCCTAATTAATGTGTATTTGTATTTATTGTATGATTTTATTAAATACACATTAATAAAATGTCGAATTATGATATTTGACATATATCATTAATATATGTATTTGAAATATTTAAAGTAAATATAATACGTATATTTGAGATATTTATATTTAATTAATTATTTAATTATTAAATGATTAATATAATTAAAATATAAATATCTACCATTATGATAAAGTTAGGAAATGATTAAGTAGTGTAAATTGTTGACGTTACATTAGAGAAAAAGGTAGTCAAATGGCATTTGACTTGTTTGATATTTTTTTAATAAAGATTAAAAAAGAAAAATATATGACTTTCCTTTACTACCATTTTCGGCCAAACCCTATTAGTATATAAGGTTTTCATTTTTCATTTGCTTCACTTGTTCAAGCCTCCAATAACCTAAAACAAAAGTGACTCGAGAGAAAAAGAAAAGAAACAAAGAAGAAATCAAAGAAAGCTTGGAATTTAGTAAGTATTTCCAACTTTCCATTAGAAAGAAACTTGTTCCTTTTGTTCTTGGCTACAACATGTGTAGTTCTTAATTTTTTCTACTCTTTTATGTCTGTGTTATGTTGGTTGGAAGCGTGAATGAAAGATGTATGCATGTATGTTTAACAAAGTAAGCTTATTAAAAGTGTATAAGCTTTATTTTGATCATTTGATGATCTTGTTGCCATTCTAGAGTTGCCAGGCCACTCATTGGTGAACTAGAATTATTCTTGAGTTGTTTCAAAGTGGTGAGACTTGTTTGGTATTGAAGGGATCAGATTAAAGTGTTGGATTTGTTTAATTTTGGTTAATTTTGTTAACTGTATTAGTTTGAGAAATCGGGGTTTATACCTCCACCAAAATTGGGGCTTTTCATATATGTATACATGGTAAAAAAGCCCGGGCCCGTCCCGGGCGGGCTTTGGCCCAGCCCGAGGTGAAAAAAGCATGGGTCGGCTTCAAAATGAAAGCCCGACTAGGGCCCGGGCTTAAAATAAATAAATATTTTTTTTATTTATAAAATATATATATTTATATAATAATTTTTTTATATTTATAATTTTTTATAATAAAAAATCGGGACATAAATTGCGACCGGGCTTAAAATAAATAAATAAATATTTTTGTTTATAAAATATATATATTTATATAATAATTTTTTTTATTTATAATTTTTTATAATAAAAAATCGGGCTTAGGCCGGGCTTATCAAAGCCCGACCCGAGCCCGGCCCGTTGCCATGCATACATATATGTGTTGTATACTTGTGTATATAAGATGTACAAATCACTTGGTGTTGATTGGAAATCATTTAGACTTGTTTTGAACAAATTTGGACCAAAATGTAAAATATTATAACTTGGTGTACCTCTTGGCAATTTGAAGAAAAATTGGATTTTGTGTTGTGAGTTGTATTTTGATGTTTATGATATGTAGAAATTATTTTAGTAGTGATTTGAAATCACTTAAATTTTTAAAATGATCAAAATACAAACTATTGGGGTTTCACGACAATTAAGGGAAAATCTGATTTTTTTGTAAAAATTTAGTTTTTAAGTATTGAGTAATTAGAATAAATAAGTTTATTTTAATTGCCCGAGAAAAATTATTGAAATCGAAAAAAAAAAATTTTCCACGTTTCGCTGCGTTACCGTATAAAATCCCCTACAATTTGTCCCAAGGGAATGGAGCCAGGTGAGTTGCCATGAGGACGATGTTGTGGCATTATGCACTGTTGGACAATTATGACCCATAGCGTCATTATTTGTAAAAGACATTGTAGTTTTTGTACAAATTAACTATGTGACAATGGAAATTGCTATTTTATCATTTTGTAATTAGATTACTTGTATATATATAAATGATAAAAGTCCTTATGATTAGTTCCGGATTATAAGATATGAGACAATATCAATCTACAAAGGTTTAATCATTAAATATCTCTAGTCGTAGTATTATCGAGACTGGACATCGATAATACAGAATAGACTAGTATTGCTCTTGTGCGCGTTGTGGGAGCATAACGACATAGTTCTCATATATTTAAGTATTGGATACTTATGCAAGCGTAATAGGAGGTTGTGTTTACCGATGGTACGGGAACAGCTTTGCTCTGGATAGACCCCGCGGAATCCCATTGGTAGTATGACTATGTGTCTATGGGAATTAGCATCAGGGTAGGTGTATTTGGTCTTAACCTGAGACTTGCATCGCTAATACTTGTGACAATCAATACGCTTTGGCTTTGGTTGGATATTAGATCGGTGAGGGCAATTTTGGAAATTGTTGTAATAAATTTAGAATTTATTAAATTGGACCTGCGTGTCCAGCCTTTATCTCTCGATTCTTTGTAATTCTCTTCTCACCAATTCCCCTCAATGTAATGAGGTTTCTTTATTGTATTATGTAATTGGGTAGAAGTTAGAATAGTGCTAGCCGGGGAGAGGAAAATGAGTGATTTGTTCTAGGAACAATTTGTGTGATATCCATCCGCATATCATTATTAATTTATTTATCGTGCCTTTTTATGCTTTTAGAATGCATGCTTAAGGATGTATGATGAGACCTAATCAAAGATAATTAATTGGTTGCCAATTACGCGAAAAACCCTCAACAAATATTAAGCGTTTTCCTGCTATTAAATGATTCATTCTCAAGATCAAAGATTGGCATTGGTTTGTTGGCCAAAGTAAAGACCTTTGTCCATCACGAATGTGTTTGAATCATAAAGGCTTTGTTCCATATCGCATGTCTTGGCCAAGTTGTGATTTGTTGGCCAAAATCAAGATAACTTCTTGTTCATCGACATCGATTACGAAGCTTTCCAAAGTCAATGGGTCCCGCTTAACTGGAATCATTAAGCTTGTTGAGCCAAAGTCAAGGCTTAGTTGATTTAGAGGAAAAGGTTAGGAAAATATATTGGATATATTGGCATATATATTGTATATATGTTTCGGACTTGGAGGTCCACCTACCGGATCTAGGAATTGGATGAGATCCAATTGATCTTAGAGATCTACCTAGTTAAATATCATACAGCTTGTTGGCCAAAGTCAAGGTTGCGTGTTATTTAACGGGATCCTAGCCCACTAGGAAACTAGGTTACCGAGTACTCAACAGAGGGTTAGAGGCTCGCCGAAAAATAGTGGGAGGCCAGTATTGAATTTGCAATTTCGTTCAAATACTTGCCAATATGCGCTTTCAAATTATTTCGTCAATTATATATATTTATTAGTTGGACTAATATTTTATTATTTTTCTTGTAACAGTTGGACTGTGCCCAAATATCTTTAATTGAATAGTTTGACTATTGCAATTAAGATGACTGGAAAGATCGGGGTTAGAGACCTTATCATATGCGAAAATGTCTTTAATGGCGTGAACTTTCCTGATTGGGATATGAACCTCAGGATTGTCCTGGGGGCTGAGAGGATGCTCTATACGATAGAGAGACCTCTCGGGCCTAAGCCCGGAAATGAGCAGCCGCTTGAGCTTGTGCTTTGGAAGACTCATAGCGATGACAACTCAACTGCTCAATCCGTCATGCTCGCTGCGATGAACCCTCAATTTCATCGCCAAAACAAGGGATTGGATCCCTATAATATGATGGCAAAATTTAAGGACCTTCATCGATCTAACCTTAGATCGCAAAGGTATGAATTGTAGAAGAAGCTCTTTCGCTCTCGAATATTAGAGGGTACATCTGTTGAGCACCATGTGTCGCAGATGATTGCTGACATTGAACAACTGGGTCAGTTGTGTGCATAACCTTTGAGGCTGAGACTTCTATAGATTTGATCTTGTAGTCTCTTCCTAACAGCTGGAGCGGGTTCATCATGAACTACAATTTGATGAACCAAGACCATACTCTTGGAGAGCTGATGGCAATGCTGTGTGAAGTAGAAAAAGAGCTATTGAATGGAAAAAAGCGCGAGACGCACTTCCCTTCAACATCTCAGTCTCCCAAGGCTTGGCCAAAGGCTACTGGAGGTGTAAAGAAGAAGAAGAAGAAGAAGAAGAAGGGCAAGGCCAAATCGTTAAAGTCTTCTCGGAAGGCAAATGACAAATCCCAAGATGTATGACTGCAATATGGCAAACGGGGTCACTGGAAGCGTGACTGCCGTGAGTACAAGGCGCACATGAAGGAAATCAAAGCGGGCAAGGCACCGGCTCCAAGTATGTTTGTTATAGAAATAAACATGTCTACTTCTAGTTTTAAAAATTGGATTTTTGATTTTGGTTGTGGTACTCATATATGTACTGATGTGCAGGATCTGTAGATTAGCAGGAGACTGGCCTCAGGAGAGATTGACTTCCGCATTGGAAATAGGACTACAGTCGCCGTTTTGGCCGTTGGGACTTATATTTTGGAACTGCCCTCAGGGCATGTACTTAATCTTTCAGACTGTTATTATATATGTATCTTTATTAGCCCAATGTGGGTATACTTTTGTATTTAGAAACACTGAGTGTTTTATGTATAAAAATGATATGGAGATATTCAGTGCTGATGTGAATAATGGTCTTTATATTTTGAATATAAATCAATCTCAAACATATAATGTAACAAACAAAAGGCTTAAACTAAGTAACAAAGATGAAACTTATATGTGGCATTGTCGTCTTGACACATTAACAAGACTCGCATATCCACACTTTCGAAGAGTGGGTACTTGGACGGATTTGATCCAAATTCATATGACATCTGCGAATCTTGTTTATTAGGCAAAATGCTTAAAACACCTTTTAGCGGTAAAGGTGCACGTGCCACCGAACTGTTAGCCCTCATTCATAGTGACATATGTGGGCCCATGTCTAGCCAGGCTAGAGATGGATATGAATACTTTGTAACCTTTACGGATGATGCATCGCGTTATGGTTATGTTTATCTTATGAGCCACAAGTCGGAAACCTTTGAGAAATTCAAAGAGTTTCGACACGAAGTAGAAAAACAGACCGTCAAAAGTATTAAAACATTACGGTCGGATCGTGGTGGAGAATACTTAAGCAATGAGTTTCTTGATTACTTGAAAGAGTATGGTATTCTTTCATAGTGGACTCCTCCCGGAACACCGAAACTAAACGGTGTGTCCGAACGGAGAAACCAAACTTTGTTGGACATGGTAAGGTCGATGATGAGTCGCATTGAGCTACCTATTTTCTTCTGGGGATATGCATTGAACAATGCAATACTTATTTTGAATAAGGTTCCGTCAAAGTCTGTTCAACAGACTCCGTATGAAATATGGATATGAAAGAAGCCGTGTTCTCATTCCTGAAGATTTGGGGATGCTGGGCATACGTTAAACGTTTGGAAGGTACCAAACTTGAACCCAAATCGGATAAATGCCTATTTGTAGGTTATCCTAGGGAAACCAAAGGATATTACTTCTACAACCTACAAGAGAACAAAGTATTTGTTGCTCTACATACGGTTTTCCTTGAGAAGGAATTCCTAAATGCAGTGGTAAGTGGGAGGAAAGTATAACTCGATGAAAATCAGAGTAATACTGTTCCTAGCACAGAATCCTGAACGGAACATGAACAGTTCATCAGGGATGATACTGTACCACAATCTTTGAATACACAAGAACCGCGTAGATCGGAGAGATTCAGAAAACAACCTGAGAGGTATGGGTTTCTAATCTCACCTCATGTGGATATTAATCTTATTGAGGAAGACGAACCGGATACGTTTGAGGAAGCGATACAAGGAATCGACTCCGATTTATGGCAAGATGCCATGAAATCCGAAATAGATTCCATGTACACCAACCAAGTTTGGACACTGGTTGATGCACCAGAATGCGTAAAGCCTATTGGTTGTAAATGGGTCTTCAAGAAGAAGACCGACATGGATGGCAACATACAAACGTACAAAGCTAGGCTTATAGCGAAAGGGTATCGTCAACGACATGGTGTCGATTACGATGAAAATTTTTCACCTATTGCCATGATTAAATCCATTCGGATAATGCTTGATATTGCTGCATATTTCGATTAAGAGATATGGCATATGGACGTCAAAACCGTTTTCCTTAACGGAAACCTTTTGGACGATGTTTATATGCAACAGTCTGACGGTTTTGTCATACCTAAACAAGCAGACAAGGTTTTCAAGTTAAAGCGATCCATTTATGGATTGAAGCAAGCATCGCGTTCTTGAAACCAACGTTTTGATGAGATAATAAAAGAATATGATTTCGTTCAAAACGAGGATGATCCTTGTGTATATAAGAAGGTTAGTGGGAGCGCACTGAGATTCATTGTCCTTTACTTTGATGATGTATTGCTTATTGCAATGACATTCCCATGCTACAATCGGTGAAAACTTGGCTTTCATTAAAATTCTCCATGAAATATCTGGGAGAAGCAGCCTTTATTCTGGGAATAAAGAACTATCAGGATAGATCTAGAAAGCTGCTTGGACTCTCCCAGAGCACATATATTGACAAAGTGTTGAAGAGATTCAACATAGAACAGTCTAAGAGGGGAGTGTTGCCAGTGTCACATGGTGTCACTCTATCTAAGGATATGTGTCCTAAAACTCAAGATGAGAGAGACTACATGAGTCGGATCATGTTCGCTTCGGCAGTCAGATCGATCATGTATGCCATGATATGTACACGATCTAATGTCTCGTATGCTTTGAGCATGTGTAGTCGCTATCAGGCCGATCCAGGTGATGGTCACTGGATGGCGGTTAAGAACATCCTTAAGTATCTTAGAAGAACTAAGGATGCTTTCTTAATCTATAGAGATGGAGAAGTTGAGGTAACGATGCAAGTTTCCAAACTGATAAAGATGATTGTAAGTAGCAATCAGGGTACATATTTTGTTTGAACAACAGAGCAGTAAGCTGGAAATCTTCCAATCAAGAGACTGTTGCCGATTCAATAACAGAAGCAGAATATATTGCTGCAGCTGAAGCAGCAAAAGAGGCAGTTTGGATCCGTAAATTCCTAATTGGATTAGGAGTAGTTCCGTTAGCAGCTGAGCCCGTTCCATTGTATTGTGACAATAACGGGGCTATAGCGCAGGCTAAGGAATCGCGGTCTCATCAACGATCCAAGCATGTTCTTTGACGTTTTCATATGTTTCGTGAGATCATACATCGTGGCGATGTGAAGATCGAGAAGGTCGCATCAGATGACAACATTGTAGATCCGCTGACGAAAGTTATTCCTCAGTAAAATTTTGAGCGACTGACCGGCGTAAACACACACGTATAACGCAAGCGCACGTATCGTTCAAGTAGTATAAAAATATCGATCCCACGAGGACTTAATATCTAAACTATTAATTTTATGAGGTCAAATGATTACTAATATCTAACAAGTTGATTGATTGATTTGAAATGGTGATGATTCTAAATTTAAAAGCAAGTAAATAAAATTGTTGAAAATAGGTTTTTAGAAAATTCAATATTAAAAACTATCTAGGGTTGTGATTTCTTCCAATATCATTTTAAAGATGAATTGGTTATCTTAAAGTTGGGTAATATATTGATTTATTAACCTGTAACACTAAATTATGTGTAAGCCTCTGTCGATGGTCAGACACAAATACCCAATTTAACCCAATTGAACCATATGTCTATGTCAACCAAATTATCTGAATTCATTAAGTTTAAGTTCCAATTATGGCTACCCCCGCCCGACAGGTATATTCCTATCCTGTAAGGAAATCTATTAAAGGGTTATCTATCCTCAAGGAATATCGTGGGCTATTGAGTCTAAGGCTAAAACCTAAAATCCCTATGTCTAGTTCATTTTAGATTTACCAGATCAATTTTATTAATGGCCAGTTAATGAAAAAACATTAAGATTAAGACTCAATAAATAAATCTTTATATTACCCAAGTTATAATCTAACCCCTTATAAAACAGTGATATTAAAAATCATCACAACCCCAGATAACTAATTTAGTTACAACACATAATTAGGGCTAGTAAAAACTTGAAAATGAAAGACATAAAGTAAAAATGTGGTAAAGTAAATACTGAAAAGTAAATTAAAATAAAATAAAATGCTAAGGTAAAAGGAATTACTTTTACTACTACTAATTTAGATATCTCCCATAAAATAATATATAAACTTGTGATTCTTTTTCCAACCAGCCATATAGGCGGTAACCTGATTAAGTCAAATTAAGTCCAACCATCCATAAAGGCGGAACCAAAATTAAATTACCAACCGACCAATCTGGCGGTATCCTTTTTTAGTCAGGTTTAAACCAGATTAAAATGAATTACCAACCAACCAATCTGGCGGTACCCTTTTTAAGTCAATATTTTAAATAGTGAATATATTATTTTTAAGGGAGATTAATCTAAATAGTAACAGTAAAAGAATTACATTTCACCCTAGCTGGGGAAGTTACCTCTTCATGGTAAATAGTAAAAACTGTAAAAAGTAAAAAGTAAAAATTAAATTACTATTATTACAAAACGTAATTAAAATTAATTACAAAACTAAAAAACTAAAAATTAAAAGAAAGTAGAGAGATAAACTCTCTCTTTAGATAGAATATAAGAGAGAGAGTGGTGCAATGAATTCTGAAATCTCGAGCTCAATTTATAGGCCTCGGTAGGCTTCCAACCTCGCGACGCCAGGGCCTTCAGCGTCGCTACGCCATCTTTTGTCGACGTGGCATGCTCTGGTTCGCCTGTTTGAAGATTATGGATAAGCTGATAAGGTGACACGTGGGGAGGTGGTTAGGCTTCAATTATTGTGACACGTGGCGGCTTCTGATTGGTCGATGAGATTCTTATCCGCCACGTGTCAGATAAGGATTAGATACTCAATGATTGATGCTGACGTGTTGGTGATGTGGCGGTGACGTGGCGACACGTGGGAAAGAGACTGTTGGCAGCGTAGGATTGCGACACGTGGCACTTCCTGATTGGATGATGATGATGTGGCATGACACGTGGCAATGTTGACTTGTTGACTTGCTGACATGGCTGATGACATGGAGACACGTAGGATGCCACGTGGCACACATGGCGATGATGATTTTCGGCACCGTAGGATGCTAACACGTGGCACGGCGCATGTTAGCAGATCGGCTGTGATGGTGACACATGGCACGGCGCACGTTAGCAAAGTCAAACTTTTCTCAGATTCTGATTTGTGGACCTGGCGCACGTTAGCATTGTTCGGTGCACGTTACACGTCGCGACGCTGAAGGTCTTGGCGTCGCGACGCGAGAATTGACCAAAATGCCCTTTTCGTCCAATTTTCACTGTTTTGGCCCAAATCACCTCCAGAATGTCCTGAAACTTTATTTATCTATAAAATAACACAAAACACACATCAAAATATTCACAAAACCAAAACTCAAGAAACTATACAAAATATTAGGTTAAATGAGTGGGAAATAGTGATATAAATACCACTCATCACACACCCCCAAACCTAACATTTTGCTAGTCCTCGAGCAAAACATAGAGTAAAATAAAATAAATAAATTAACTAAGCCACTTTCGTAGGGATCACGATTGCATTTAGCTTATGCAACAAGCCTTTAAAAACCCCTAGGTGTCCCTAGTGGACGAGTTGTAGTCTCGTGAGGGTTTACAAGCAATGATACCCCAAACATTTTACAAAAGTAAAAAGGTAGTAAAACTAATGCACACAAAAGCAAAAAGACAAGCGAAAAGAGAATAAAGAAGTTAGTGACTAATCAGGTGAAATTTCTACTCCAAGTTATTAGTTGTTTTGTTTCTTTCTAAATTACGGAATAAGTAAATTCTCCGATTATATTTACCATTCTTCATATACATAGCCAACAAAATATTAAACAACTTATTTTTGCCCACAACATTCATAAATGCAGTTGATAAGAGAGTAATATTTTTGTCCTAAAGTTTTATCAGATTTCACACCTTTTTGCAGCAATGGAATAATTTTTCAGATTTTTCTGATTTTTTTCTTTGATTTTTTTTCTATTTTTTATTTATATACAATATCTTCCATCTATGTAGTTGGCTTTAGGGCACCAGGTGTTAAGACACCCCTACGGATTTAATTACTCAGACTTTAGATATATATATTTTTTGCAGCAGCATCTTCGATCCATGTAACGAGCTTTGGGCCAGTGACTCCCAAACCAGTTGGCTTTAGGGCACTAGGTGTTAAAACACCCTTACAGACTTAATAACTCTCGGATCTCATACGTTTTTTTTTTTTTTTTTTACTCCATTGGTTTTTGAGATGCTTCCTCCAATTAAACTAGAGCACTGAAAATTACAAACTTTTCAATTTTAGCTCATGTCCGTATGTTACTATATATGTTGATAATATATCTCTCAACTGAGCATATGAAGATTCCTTTTAGTCAGTATTATGGAGAATTTACAAATTAAATAATTCAAAATGAAATAAACAAAAATTAACTTGTTTCGAAATAGGCATGAGATACGTCTCAGGAGTGGAACTCCTTACTCAGCTATCTTTTACCAATTTCACCCTTTTAGTCAAAATAAAAACACAAAAACGCAAAATATTTTTGTAATTTTTTGAAAATTTTCATTTTTTTTTTGTATTTTTTTCGAAAAATTTTGGACTAAAAATAAAAATAACACACACAAACTAAAAACAAGGTACTATTAACTAATTCCCTCCCCCAAACCTAAATGAGACATTATCCCCAATGTCTTAAAAAGTAGAAGAAGAGTTTAGAAAATAATACTTGGTTAGCTGAAATTCTACAGGATATTAAAGGTTAAGATCCAGATTAATCCTACGCCTCTTACCACGATCGTCCTCAGACCAATTTATCTTGAAAGGATAGGGTCAACTTGTGGTTCATAGGCTATGAGTTGGTCTATTAGATCCAGAGCAGTTCTGGCAGTGAATAGGAGTTCTTTCAAAGGTTTTGACACGAACCCATTTCTCCGGGCATCATCAAGAAACACACAAAGAAAATCATAAAATCCATCAACATTAAACAGTCCAAGCGGTTTCTGGTGTATGTTCAGGTTCACCCAAGATAGTACTATAAAAATTTCCTCCAATGTACCCAAGCCACCTGGCAAAGCGATAAAAGCATCAGCACGGTTAATCATTTCTACCAGTCGTTCAGACATACCTGGCACGATCAGTTCCTTTCCGTTTGATGATCCAATAAGATTTGCTTCCGCCAAGGGTTTTGGGATGATTCCCAAAACGTGACTGGCCTCCTTCCTGTACAGCCTTTGAAACGATCCCCATAAGTCCAAGATTTCCTCCGCCATATATAAGTGCATATTCCTTGCAGCTAAGACTCGACCCATTCCTGTGTGCTGCTTCTATGTATTGTGGTTTAGCACAACACTACTACCACCACGCAAAACACACAGATGTTTTCAACTCGTCTTCTTGAAGTGGCTTCCATTTTTTTTTATTATTTCTTTCTCAACTCTGGATGCCTTCAAAAGTGCAATGACGGGCATAATTTATAGTACCTGAAAAGGGTGAGTAAAAATAGCACAAGTATCTTCCAGAGGACGATTAGTAGCGAAATAATATCGTGATAGTAAAAAAGGTCTGGATCATGTCGGAGAAAATAAAAGAAAACAACAAAACAAATCACAATTATTAAGAAAAGACAGAGAGATATAATATTTACAAGAAAAGTAACGGCTTGATTGACGTCTATGCATCAGGGACAAGCTTCCCATCCAATTTTCTTATAAATTGGCAAACAGGGTCTTTTTGAGTCAGATTCCCGAGACTTAACAGTTGTCTTTCCTTTTGGAATTGTGCATATAACATGCGAATTTCATGATACACACATCCACTGGGATGCGTCTCAAGAGTTTTAGATATGTCATCAAAAGACTCCTTACTCAAGCCATCCCTAATGAAGTTAATCTTATCTTCGCGGTTATCAGACACCATTCCTAAAGAACGACAACGAGTATTACAAAATATGCGAGCACATTATAACAAACACACATTCTTTTGGCTCTTCTCTTTTTTGCATATGTGCTCTTTCCTAAGCCAGGCAGATGTGAAATAAAAGAGTCAGAAAACTCACCTGCCAATCGGACTCGTGCTTCAATTAACCAACGAATGTCAGTAGGAATACCTTTGATCATCAGTAATCTCATCCGTTCTAAGCGAGGTTTGTAAACTTTCATCAGAGATTTTTGAGGGAGAGAAGGAAATTGCTTGTGAAGATTTGCGAGAGCATCTTTCATCTTGGAATGACTAAACCTGCAAAAATTAAACACACAAAAATAAAACACACCAAATCACAATATATACACAAATTGCATGGGTTGCCTCCCTGCTAGCGCTAAGTTTAAAGTCGTCAGCAGACTTGGCTTCTCGAACGTTAAGCTGGATCTGAAAGTGTAACACTTTCTTTTTGTCGCTCAAATGATTCTCCCCAGTAGTGCTTGACACGCTTGTTTTTAACCTTGAAAGTTTTGTTAGCGTCAGGATCATGTATCTCAACGGCTCTATTTGGTAAAACTTTGGTGATCACAAATGGACCTGACCACCGTGATTTGGCTTCCATGGGAAGAATTTCACCCTTGATTTGTTTAACAGTACCTTCTGCCCTGGTTCTAGTTGTATGCGCACTAACATCTCATCATGTCTTTTCTTGCCCTTTTCTTTGTACAATTTGGCATCATCAAAATGATGATTGTGAAATTCCTCCAATTCGTTGAGCTGGTGGAACTTTTTCTCTTCTGTTGCTTGTAGTGCAAGAATTGGCTTCTTCAGTACGCAGTGTGCTTTATCTTTAGGCTCCACAGGTAATTGACATGTTTTAAGTTTGTCAATAGAACTTTGCATTGCATTGGAGTTCTGAATGGTACTGTGTATCACATCGAGTTTGAAACATTCCTCATTCTTTTCATCATCTGGGAAATTCATGGCCTTGAAAACATTGAATGTTACTTCTTGGTCCTGTACCCTCATGGTTAATTCTCATTTTGTACATCAATAATGGTTCGACCTGTAGCCAAGAATGGTCTCCCGAGGATGATTGGCACGTCTGCGTCTTCCTCCATATCAAGGACAATAAAATCTGCTGGGAAAATGAATTTGTCAACCTTGACCAGCACATCCTCAACTACGCCTCTTGGAAATACGAGCATTCTATCAGCAAGTTGTAGTGAGACTGAAGTTGGCATTGTTTCTCCAATCTGTAATTTCCTGAAAATAGAAAAAAGGCATCAAGTTAACACTCGCACCTAAATCACACAAAGCCTTACCAAAGTTATGTTCTCCTATGACGCAAGGAACAGTGAAACTGCCAGGATCTTTCAACTTTGGGGGAAGTTTCCTCTGAATGATGGCACTGCATTCTTTGTTAATGCTACTATCTCGTAATCTCTCAATCTCCATTTTCGTGAAAGAATATCTTCATGAATTTGGCATAGGTGGGCATTTGTTCCAACGCTTCTGCAAATGGAATGTTGATATGCAGCTTTTTGAAGATCTCCAGGAACCGGGAAATTGCTTGTCCAATTTGTTCTTCTGAAGACGTTGAGGAAGGAAAAGTGGAGGTGGAGTGATATGTTCTTTTTCCTTTGCTTCTTTTTCCTCCATCTGTTGCTTTGTTTCTTTTGGAACTTCCTCAGCAGCTGTTTTGGCTCCAACATCTTTGTTGATTTCAGTACCGCTTTTAACATGATGGCATGACATTGCTCATCCCCATGTTCCTTGGATTTGGCTCTGTGTTGCTAGGAAGGGTACCTGACGGTCTGTAACTCTGAGCATTTGCCAGTTGTCCCATTTGATTCTCCAGTGCTTTAATAGAAGCAGATTGACTTTGAATTAATGCTGCTTGGGATTGAAACATAGCATCATATCTTGCTGCTTGAGAGTCGTGTTTTGCTTCTATCTTTTTCAAGTGGGTCAACACTTCTGTTATTCCTGGTTCATTTGCCTGCTCCTGGTTTGTTCTGTTGCTGGAATTCAGGTGGTGGATAGTTCTACTGTTGCCTGAATTGTTGCTCCATGATAAATTAGGATGATTCCTCACCCTGGGTTGTAAGTGTTGGAATATGGATTGTTCCATTGTCTTTGAAATTGCTGACATAATTCACCGTTTCTTCAAGTTGGTTTGACTCTGGTGCTCCTCCATATGGTGAACTTGTGGATCCAGTGGTAAGAGTCTCCATGAATTTGCATATCTGATCCAGCTTGGCGTTGACTATTGTATTGGCTCCACTTTCATAAATTCCTGCAATTCTTTGGATCATGCTCCTTTCTGTTGGCCACAAGGAATTGTTGTTGGCCATTTCTTCGATTAGGTCCCAGGCTTGATCTTCTCCTTTTGCCATCAAGGCTCCTCCAGCAGCAGCATCGATTGTGGTTCTCATTATTCCAGAAAGCCATTTATAGAATGTTTGGACTTGAAGCCATTTTGGAATCTCATGGTGAGGACATTTCTGGAGTAAATCTTTGCACCTTTCCCAAGCTTCGTAGAGGGATTCTGAATCTTTTTGTACAAAGGATGTGATGTCATTCCTCAGTTTTCCGGTTCTGGCTGATGGAAAGTACTTTGCAAGAAATTTGGTGGCTAAAGTGTTCCAAGTTGTGATAGAACCTGCTGGTAGTGAATGTAGCCAAGCTTTAGCTCTGTCCTTCAGGGAATATGGAAAAACTCGCAGTCTAATTGCTTATTTCGCTTCTCGGTTGTAATTAAAAGTGCCGCAAACTTCCAGGAAGTTTGCTGATGTGGGAATTAGGATCTTCAGTTGCATTCCCCCCGAACTGAACTGAGTGTTGAATCATCTGAATGCATGTTTTGATGTCACACGCATTTGCTGGTAAGGGAGGAAGTACAATGCAAGAAATAAGTCTGTCAACCACCGGAATGGTTCTATCTCGAATGGGAATTGGTGGTGCAACCTCCAAAGGTTCAGGTTCCATATTGACTAAAGCTTATTGGCCTTCTCGCCTTACCCTTCTCAAACTGTCTGATGGTTCTTTCAATTTCTGGGTCAAGCGGTCATAGTTCAAAGCTTCTAGTTCGTCTCATGAAGTTTCTGAAAACCTGAAACATAAGAAAAACAAAAACTATAAGTAAAAAGAAAATTAGATACAAGTAAAGGTATCTAACCCCTAAACTAATAGTAAAAGATAAATAAGTCCCGGCAACGGCGCCAAAAACTTGACCGGCGTAAAACACACACGTATAACGCAAGCGCACGTATGGTCAAGTATTATAAAAATATCGAGCCCACGAGGACTTAATATCTAAACTATTAATTTATGAGGTCAAATGATTACTAATATCTAACAAGTTGATTGATTGATTTGAAATGGTGACGATTCTAAATTTAAAAGCAAGTCAATAAACTTGTCGAAAATAGGTTTTAAGAAAATTCAATATTAAAAACTATCTAGGGTTGTTATTTCTTCCAATATCATTTTAAAGATGAAGTGGTTATCTTAAAGTTGGGTAATATATTGATTTATTAACCTGGAACACTAAATTATGTGTAAGCCTCTGTCGATGGTCAGACACAAATATCCAGTTTAACCCAATTGAACCATATGTCTATGTCAACCAAATTATCTGGATTCATTAAGTTTAAGTTCCAATTATGGCTACCCCCGCCCGACAGGTAAATATCCAACCCCGTCATATCTGTAAGGAAATCTATTAAAGGGTTATCTATCCTCAAGGAAGATCGTGGTTATTGAGTCTAAGGGCTGAAACCTAAAATCCCTATGTCTAGTTCATTTTAGATTTACCAGATCAATTTTATAATGGCCAGTTAATGAAAAAAACATTAAGATTAAGACTCAATAAATAAATCTTTATATTACCCAAGCTATAATCTAACCCCTTATAAAAACGGTGATATTAAAGTCATCACAACCCCAGATAACTAATTTAGTTACAACACATAACTAGGGCTAGTAAAAAACTTGAAAATAAAAGATATAAAGTAAAAATGCGGTTGGTAAGTAAATACTGAAAAGTAAATTACAATAAAATAAAATGCTAAGGTAAAAGGAATTACTTTACTACTACTAATTTAGATATCTCCCATAAAATAATATTTAAACTTGTTATTCTTTTCCAACTAGCCATATAGGTGGTAACCTGATTAAGTCAAATTAAGTCCAACCAGCCATAAAAGGCGGAACCAAAATTAAATTACCAACCCGACCAATCTGGCGGTATCCTTTATTAGTCAGGTTTTAAACCAGATTAAAATGAATTACCAACGACCAATCTGGCGGTATCCTTTTTAAGTCAATATTTTAAATAGTGAATATATTATTTTTAAGGGAGATTAATCTAAATAGTAACAGTAAAAGAAATTACCTTTCACTTAGCTGGGGAAGTTACCTCCTCATGGTAAATAGTAAAAATTGTAAAAAGTAAAAAGTAAAAAATAAAATTACTATTATTACAAAACGTAATTAAAATTAATTACAAAACTAAAAAACTAAAAAACTAAAAATTAAAAGAAAGTAGAGAGAGAGAAAATTTTTCTTTAGATAGATATATAGAGAGAGAGTGGTGTAATGAATTATGAAATCTCGAGTTCATTTATAGGCCTCGGTAGGTTTCCAGCGTCGCGACGCCAGGGCCTTCAGCGTCGCTACGCCAGCTTTTGTCGATGTGGCACGCTCTGGTTCGCCTGTTTGAAGATTCTGGATAAGCTGATAAGGTGACACGTGGCGAGGTGGTTAGGCTTCAATTATTGTGACACGTGGCGGCTTCTGATTGGTCGATGAGATTCTTATCCGCCACGTGTCAGATAAGGATTAGATACTCAATGATTGATGCTGACGTGCGGTGACGTGGTGGTGACATGGCGACACGTGGGAAGAGACTGTCGGCACCGTAGGATTGCGACACGTGGCACTTCCCTGATTGGATGATGATGATATGGCACGAGACGTGGCAATGTTGACTTGTTGACTTGCTGTCGTGGCTGATGACATGGAGACACGTAAGATGCCACGTGGCACACGTGGCGATGATGATTGTCGGCACCGTAAGTTGCTGACACGTGGCACGGCGCACGTTAGCAAAGTCAAACTTTTCTCAGATTCTGATTTGTGGACCTGGCACACGTTAGCATTGTTCGGAGCACATTAGACGTCGCGACGCTGAAGGTCCTGGCGTCGCGACGCAAGAATTGACCAAAATGCCCTTTTCGTCCAATTTTCACTGTTTTGGCCCAAATCACCTCCAGAATGTCCTGAAACTTTATTTATCTATAAAATAACACAAAACACATCAAAATATTCCCAAAACTCAAGAAACTATACAAAATATTAGGATAAATGAGTGGGAAATAGTGATATAAATACCACTCATCAACGACATGTACGTAGTTCAGGTGTTAGATACTTGAGTGACTGGCTATAGGCCAAGTGGGAGATCTCCCAAAAGTCCACCATGAGATCCGGGCTAGGGTAAAGAAGGCGACCGAGTTAGGAGGCGACTATAGGGACCTCGTTAACACTTCTACCCTTGCCGACTCGGGCATTATCCTAAGCACTCCACCACCCTACTCCAGGCAGGCTGGTAGGTTCTAACTGACCCACTAACCTTATGTTTGCTGCTTTGACTTTTTTTTATGTTATTTTTGCCCTTTTCATACTATAAATGTCTTCTTTTGCTTGCAAGAATATCTAGTTACAAAATTCCTGCCCAGCTTGCTCGGGAGGTAGCAAGGGCTTCATGAGGAGGGTCTAGTAGGACCTGACCCCAAACAACTACTCCGATTCTGCCAAAAGCCAGGTAAAAATCTACACATGAAGTTGCTTCTTTAGTTGGGCCCTCTAGTGCCCCCTAAACCGCCATAATTTCGATCCATTCAGTCCAAACTTCAAGTGCTCCAACGCCCACTCAAATCATGAGCACTTCCCAACTGGTCCAAACTTCAAGTGCTCCCTCTCGACCATCCAAAAGACGCTTCCACCAGATCGGGAGCAGGGAGTCCAAGTAGTCTATGGAGAATGCTTTAAGGAGAAGAATAGCCGGCCAAAAAGACAAAGCCCTGACAGTCCCTCCTCAAGTTATGGAGGATGCCCCACTGTTAGGGATCAATAACTTTGTTGAGGACATGAGAGAAAAGGTGGCCTACCTCCTCTCGGCCTTCAATTTTATGGCCGAGATAGTCAACTTTGAGCATGCCAAGGCGTACGAGGAAGTCTCGCCTGAAGACATCATCAGCAAGATCTCCCATTTTCATGCAAAGGGAACTGTACTTCTCATTTGTACTCATACCTCTTTACTCTGCTATACTGACCCCATCTTCTGTGCTGCAGCTGGCCTATCTCTTGGTCACCAATAAGGATTTTTTGACGAGCACCATTTCTGAGGGGGGTTAGGCTCAAAGACTTCAAATTCATCTGACTGAGAGGGAGCAAGAACTGTCAAAGCAGTTGGAGGAGGCCAAAACAGGGAATCAGGGCCTCAAGGCAGAGAATCGATACCTCAAATAATCTGAGGAATGGGCCAAGGATGAGGTTGCCTCACTTCATTGAGCCTCTGAGATAACGAAGAATGAGAAGGATGATGACAGGGCTGAGGTTGTCCAGAAGAAGGAAGACCTCAAGCGTCAACAATGGCGAGCTACCACGGTTGAGAGAAAACTTGGAGAAAAAATGATCTATTGGAAAAAGCTCTGGATGATCTGAAGAAGATAGAAGCCGAGTTGCTTGGGCGTTTAGAGGTTGCCAAAGAGAAGGCGAAGATAGAGGGGCTCGAGGAATGTTTCGGGATATTCGAGTTTCTCCAGCCCGATGTGGACTTGGAGATAATTCGCAAAAGATCCTGATTGTGTTCAAGGGGGAAATGACACAAAAGGAGGCCTTTGGCCTCATTTCAGAAGACCCCGAGCCAGTGTCTATTATGCCTTCTACTCAAGGGGATCCTGGCCCATCCTCATCTGTTGCCGCTCTTACTGAAAAGGCTCATGGCCCTTCCTCGGCTGCCATGCTCATACCGAAGAAGCTCATTCAACCTCTGTAGCCGTTCCTGAAGATGCCCCCGCCCCATCCACTTAACTACTCATTTTCTTTCACTTTTGTTTTTATGTGGGTGACCCCGAGGGGAGCCCTTTGTAAAAAAGACTTATCCAATGTATGAATGACTTTTATGTTTTCATCTTTTTTCATTTTGAAGTGCACACTGAGCAAAGACCCAAATCAGGGTAATTTCCTTTAACACATCCATCTTTATCAAAGTTAGATCAGTCATTCCCCTAAGGGATCATGCCACTAGCAGTCTCTGATGCACGAGCCCCACACAACATAACCTGTATGATACTTCACTTAGCAGATTCTGAATTTTTCATACTATAATCATTCACCTGACCTCCTTCCTCATTTACGCCATCTAATTAGAATGAAAACCCTGATGAGCATACCTAGCCCCGAGCCAGTGCAACAACTTGGCCATAAGGGAAAGTTCATTCCTTGTGCCATTCAAATGTAGCAAATGTGAGAAAAATTATGAGCCCATATTGTCAAAATAGAGATAAGGCCTCGGTAGGATAAACCCGACCCCGAGCCAATGAAAAGTCTTGGCCACAAGGGAATGTTTCGTCCTTGTGCCATTCAAATATGACCATATGGGAGAAATTCCGACCCCATGCCATCAAAATAGAGATAAGGCCTCAGTGGGACAAATCTGACCCCGAGCCCATGAAATAACTTGTCCATAAGAGAATGTTCCATCCTTGGGCCATTAAAATATGGCGTAGGGGAGAAATTCCTTCTCCATGCCATCAAAATAAGGATAAAACCTCGGTGAGACAAACCCGACCCCGAACCGATGAAATAACTTGGCCACAAGAGAATCTTCTCTCCTTGCGCCATTCAAATATAACCATTAGGGGGAAATTCTGACCCCATGCCATCAAAATATAGATAAGGAATCACTGGGACAAACCCGACCCTGAGCAATGAAATAACTTGGCCACATGAGAATGCTCCCTCCTTGCGCCACTCAAATATGGTCATGGGGGAGAACTTCTGACCCCATGCCATCAAAATAGAGATAAGGCCTCAGTGGGACAGACCCGACCTGGAGCCAATGAAATAACTTGGCCACAAGGGAATGTTCCCTCTTTGCGCCATTCAAATATGGCCTCGATGGAACGAATGTAGCCCTGAACCATTACTTTCATTACCAAGACTTAGTCATGAGGGAAGATCTTTGACCTCCGGCAATCTCTATGAACACTGGTAATGGCGTCCCACTCCAATTCATCTAACAAAATAAAAAACAAGATAAGCATAATGAGGGTGATATATCACATACCTCATACTGACCTCGAGAAGAAACAACAAAGAAACATGAGACATCGTCCCTATGCTGCCCAAAATAATAATTTCGAATCTTACAGTCCAACGTCCAGGCAAATCGAGCTACGGACCGGATGGGTGACCAACACCATAAGGAATGTCCCTATACTAGGAAAAACCTCAGCCTCGTAAACGCCATGGAGGCCTTCCTGCCTTCCCCGTGTTGGGGTTTTGGGCGGTATATATGGGTAACGCAGCGGAACGCGGAAAAATCAAATTTTTCTGATTTCTATAATTTTTCTTGAGTAATTAAAATAAACTTATTTATTCTAATTAGTCAATACTCAAAAACATATTTTTTACCCAAAAAATCAGAATTTCAGTATATTAGCGTGAAACCCCAAAACTTTCTATTTTAATCATTTTAGTCCAAAGTTGTTAGATACAAGCTTAGGTGATTTCCAATCACAACCAAAATGATTTGTATATCACATATACATTAAAACAAAACTTTGAAATTTTTTTCCAGATTTTTAGCTTATTGTCGTGAGACCCCAAAGGTTTGTATTTTGATCATTTTATTTCTAATTTGTCAAATACAAATTTAGGTGATTCTAAATCACTACCAAAATTATTTAGACATGTCATACACATCAAAATACATATAGCAACCGAAAATCTATATTTTCTTCAAATTGCCGAATGGCTCCTAAACTTTACATTTGATCATTTTGGGCCTAATTTTGTCAAAACAAGCTTAGATGATTTCTAATCAACACCAAAATAATTTGTATATCTTATATACATCAAAACAAAACATATATATGAAAACCCCAATTTTGGTTTAGGTTAGAAATCCTAATTTTTTCAATTAATCAAATTAACCAAAATTACAATCCAATACTTTAATCAAATCTCTACAACACCAAACAAGTCTCACCACTTTGAAGCAACTCAAGAACAATTCTAGGTCATCATTAAGTGGCCTAAAAACTTTAGAATGGCAACCAAGTCATCTAATGACCAAAAGTGTGCTTATTAACCATTAATAAGCAAACTTTGTTTACGTACATGCATATATCCTTTCATCTAAGCTTCCAAGTTTTTCAACACAAATAAGAAAGAATAAAAACACATACTTAGATCATATGTAGTAGCCTAAAACAATAGAAATAATTTTATATAAAAGGAAAGGATGAAAATACCTTGATTTTCGAGCTTTTCTTCAAGTTTCAAGCTTAAAGACTTGTGTTTTTCTCTCAACTTCCTCTCTTGTATTTCTAGAAGGCTTAAACTTATGATAGAAAAAAATGAAACAAAACTTTATATATCCCTACACCTTGGTCGAAAACCCTAGGAAGAATAAAGTAATTTTGTTTCAAATTTATATTACTAAATAAAGGCCTAATTACTTGTTCAAGTTGTCTACTACAACTTTAAATATTTTCCAACAAGTGCACCAATCAAATTTAGCCAAATCCAACCATAATCATAACATAGATAAATGTATTTAATTATTCTAATTATTTAACAATTAAATAATTACTTAATACAAATATCTAAATATATGTATCATATTTACTTTAAATATTTCATAATACATATATTTGTGACATGTGTCAAATACTTTATTTGAAAATTAATTAATATGTATTTAATAAAATCATATATTAAATCCAAATACACATTAACTAAGAAATGGCCGGAAAAACCCTTAAGCATGTATCTTTTTGTTCAACTATTAAACGATTTATAAATAATCAGTATTATTTATAAATATTGCTCTAATGCTCTAAGAGTATGTTTCATTAGTGAGACTCTCTAGAGTCTTACATATCCGTCACAAAATCCAATTTGTATCCATAATCTACCTACCCGTAAATTATGACGATCACATATAAACTTGTTGAACCATACAGGTCGAGGTCATCGCATACGTATAATCCTTCCGTCACAGGTATCCGGATAATCCTAGAGATATAGATAAAAATGTCAAATCTCTATAGGTATAATTGTTGGACAATTATGACACATAACATCACTATTTGTATAGAACATGGTGTTGTTGTACAAATTAACTATGTGACAAAGGAAATTGCTCTTTTATCATTTTTAATTGGATTACCTGGATATATAAATGATAAAAGTCCTTATGATTAGTTCCGGATTAATAAGATATGAGACAATATTAATCCACAAAGGTTTAATCATTAAATATACGTAGTCGTAGTATTATCGAGACTGGACATCGATAATGCAGAATAGGCTAGTATTACACTTGTGCGTGTTATGGAAGCGTAACGGCATAGTTCTCATATATTTGGGTATTGGATACTCATTCAAGTGTAATAGGAGGTTCTGTTTACCGATGGTACGGAAACAGCTTCGCTCTAGATAGACCCCTCGGAATCCCATTGGTAGTATGACTATGTGTCTATGGGAATCTGAATCAAGGTAGGTGTATTTGGTCTTAACCTGAGACTTGCATCGCTAATACTTGCGACAATCAATATACTTTGGTTTTGGTTGTCCAGGGCTTTAACAGGTTCTGTGTACGCCTCTTCTGGGTATACTGAGAATCGTAGTGTATTAGGTGTGATGTCAAGATGGAAGTATCACTTCAGTCATATGGAGATGATGATCACGCAGGGATACATAACTGGTACTCTAAGTGCTATAGCCATCGGGGAAATATGACTAGGTCATGACTTTCTGATCATAATGGACTAGTTGCTTGTGATCTGATATATGCTTCGTACGGGTAGACAAAACTCCAGCCCCAGGCCTTGCATGTGACATCCGATATTGGATCGTAATACGCAATACCACATATACTACGCCTGACAAAGATCATGTATTTCGTAGAAGAATATTTATGGAGAATTGGGTAGGCATGGTGCTTTGCTAGAAGCCAACCATGTCTTGTAAATCGGTAAGTACGTGGTACCAGGTACGCATGTGTTCGGATAGTCCGATGACTGTATTTACTGCCAACATATCCAGGGATCTCTTGGGTCGCATCCCGAAGATTCACCGATGATGTTTGACTCAAACAAAATTAATCTGGGATTAATTATGAGAGACAAAATTAATCTGAGATTAATTATCAAGAAAGAAAATTAATCAGGGATTAATTACGACAAGAATTAATCTGGGATTAATTATCAGAGAAAGAATTAATCTGGGATTAATTGCGTTGAGAATTTATCTGGGATTAAATTCATCGAGAAGAGAGAATGAGATTAATTTGGAATTAATCGGCAAAATAAATTTAATAGTTAAATTGGATTTTACTTTTTAATTTATTTATTTATCTGGGATAAAAATCGGATTGAAGAGAGAGAGAACGATTAATTTGGAATTAATCGATTAAATAATATATTAGATATATTAATTGAAATCAGATTTCAAAGCGGAATTAAAATTGTATTTTAATTCGGCGCGAACGAATAAATTTGGAATTAATTCGTAAGCAACTTTAATAATAATTTTGCGAGGCATAATTATTTAATTAAATTAGATTTAATTACGTCGCGACGGAAAATTCGTTTAATCGGATTAAACTAACCCGAGCCCAAAGTGTGTTGTGTAAGCCAACCAAATTTTGAATTAAATGGGTGAGACCAATGACTTACATCAATTGTAAACAATTGATGTAAGTGGTTGGCAATGTAATAAATTGGATTTGATATACATTACACTACCAAGTTAACACTCAACACATTTTTTTTATTTCTTTATTTCTTGGAAATTAATCTCTCTCTCCATGGATTTTAGGCCAAATGGTCTTATTTGCTTTTGGCCGAATAAATAAAACAATTGGCCGAAAGCCATTTTGTTTTTCTTGGCTTTGGAAGTCAATGGCCATTAATTTCATTTGACTTCTCTCTCTGATTTGGCATAATTATGTGTTGGAGTTTACTAAGGTCCCAAAGATCAATAAACAAGCATGAAACACATGTGAATACATACGAGGGAGTTGCGGAATACTCACATCGATCGGTTGAGCGACGCGACAATGAAAAAAACTCGAACTTTTGCCCATTGGACTGCTCGGCAGTGAACACTGTCACAGCTCACTGGTTTCGGCCATGGATGTCTTCGTCAAGCTCCAAGCTTCGTCGAATGATTCCCGGCTCATGGGTGGACTTCCCTATTACCTTCGTATGTCTCTCGGAGTGCTAGCTCTCTTGATTTTTTCCACAAAAATCAAGCACTTGATTCCCATTGCTCTCGGCATTTCCCAGAAACAGAAGAACAATTTGGCCTGTTGGCCGAATGAAATAGAAGAAAGAAATGGCTCCAAACGTGAGAAAAGATAGAGAATGAGTGAAGTTGTATGTATGTTAATTTGATTTCCAAAAACAAATAATAAACATATACAAAATTTGTGTAAAACCTTTCCAAAAGTCAACACCCAAATTTTGGCTCCAAAATATCATTAAATGCTAGCCATCAACTTCCATCAACTCACATCAATCAATCAATCAATCAATTGTCACATCACTCAAAGTGACATATGATTTGACGCTTGATACGATTAATGATTTGACGCTTGAT
>SKCR01023246.1:0-49675 GCA_019454045.1 Zanthoxylum bungeanum | reverse complement strand
TGCTCAGGGTACTTAGATCTAACATGCTTTCATTCATCCAAATAACTCAACGCAATGTAACACAACGAGCATATTAAACCATTAAATCAACATGTATAAATCATTATCCAACACATCATAAACTAATAACATGCATAAGAACAACCTAAATATGCTTTAACAAATTAAATAAAAACTAAATTAAACCATGCTTTAAATAATAAACGAATAACCTAAAGACTATAACATGCTCAAATACAATTTGGATGAAACGAGATACGTGTATCTTAAGTGGTATGTGGCGTTGTATCCCGAGTGCAGACAATACTACCGTCCATTCGGAATCGGCTACGGAATTTACGTTCGGGTTTCCATCCGATATACCACAAAAGGGAACACATATCCCGCTCATCCAACAATCATATCATGCCTCAAACGACTCTCATGCGATAATATTCAAATTAAATAAAATAAACGAAAGATAATGAATAAAAAAAGGGTGCCCTCAGGTCTAACCTCTTTTCGATCGATCCTCGAAGCGCGTTACACGTCCGTTGGAAGGGTTGATACTCCGTAACTTTTCTGGTTCACTAATCCAACGATTTTCCTCGCGCATTTCATTGCTCGGGTTGTTGTTTTCACTCCATTTCTCTACTGTTTTAAGGATTATTTTCTGGTTATTGTTTCAGGTCTATTAGGCTACTGTTTTGGGGACTGTTTTTAGAGATTTGGGGACTGTTTTTGGGGTGTATTTCAGGTGCAGTTTTAAGGGGCTGACTTGCGTGGACAATAGGGACAGTAGGGGGCTGTGTGCGTAAGTTATAGGGGCTGTGAAGGGGGCTGCAGTGGGCTTAAATTTCAGGGCAGTGAAGAGGCAGTTCGGCGTGAGTTATAGGGCTGATTTGGAGGCAGTTTTGTGTGATCAATAAGTTGGAAGGGTTGATACTCCGCAACTTTTCTGGTTCACTAATCCAACGATTTTCCTCGCGATTTCATTGCTCGGGTTGTTGTTTTCACTCCATTTCTCTACTGTTTTAAGGATATTTTCTGGTTATTGTTTCAGGTCTATTAGGCTACTGTTTTGGGGACTGTTTTCAGAGATTTGGGGACTGTTTTTGGGGTGTATTTCAGGTGCAGTTTTAAGGGGCTGACTTGCGTGGACAATAGGGGCAGTAGGGGGCTGTGTGCGTAAGTTATAGGGGCTGTGAAGGGGGCTGCAGTGGGCTTAAATTTCAGGGCAGTGAAGAGGCAGTTCGGCGTGAGTTATAGGCTGATTTGGAGGCAGTTTTGTGTGATCAATAAGGGGTAGTTGGAGGCAGTTTTGGCGTATTGTGGTTATTGAGTTCGGCAGTTTTGTGGTGGATTTGTTTCACGTGGAGGGCAGGCAGTGTTGAGGGATTGCGTGGCTATCGTGAAGGTGGTTTGTGATATGAAATTGTGGCTGGACTAAAGAGTAGTAACGTGGCTGAAGGCTGATGCGTGGCGTGTGTAAGGCAAGCTTCTTGTGGCGTGAATGAAGGTTCTTTGGTGAGGGATACGCTGAATGGGGCTAGGTGGCGAGAGAGTTTGCTTGTGGACTGAGTGAGGACGAAGGTTTGAGGGGGAGCAGGTGGACAATTTTGGGCGTGGCTTTAGATTGTTTCTTGTATGAATATTGTGTGAATGAGCTAGCCAGCCAGGGTTTGAGTGTGTGGGTTAAGGGTTCTTTTTATAGGCTAAGGGAGGGGATTTACCTTGTTGGGGAAGGAATAGGATTTGTGTATTAATGGGGATATCTTTTAATTTAGTATATGATAAGGAAATCTTCTAATTAGGGGAATTGATTTGATTTATTCTTTTTAGTTAAGGATATGATTTATTTAAATTAGGAAGGTGATTTAATTTAAATTAGGAATGTGTTTTATTTAAATTAGGAATTTAATTTAACTTAATTTCAAGTTCAATTTAATTGGTGAATGTGATTTAATTAATTTAAGTTTAATTTTAATTGGTTTTAATTATTTAATTTGTGAGATGTGTTTTAAATATTTTAATTATTTAATTTGTGAGATGTGTTTTAATGGGTTTGGTGTGTTTTAAAATAGAGGTCCAACAAGCGAACCCGAAGCGAAACAAGCGAGTTAACTCTGACAAAATGCTAATTTCCAACTTTACCCTTCCAACGTCCGTTTCCCCGCGGCTTCACAACTAAGAGGTAGTGTCTCTATACGAGACTCATCATCGGCTAATATGCAAAAATGCAATGCCTACAACAGTTCCTAATTTAAGTACATACCCAAAGGGTAGTTCCTAAACTTAGGTATCTACGGTCGAAACAGCGACTTTCGTCCCGTTTCCGATTCGCAGAGCAATCTCAGCTTGAAGTCAGTATCCTGCTCAAACAGATTCTGAACATCAATACACATATTTTATGTACCACACTAAGTATTTAAAATCTAATTTCAATACTAGTTGTGAACATAACTTTGACAAACATTTTTAAAGTCAGAGCCTTGCCCTTTCTTTAATTCCTTCATGTCTGCCATATCCAAATGGTAGTCACTTTGGTATATGTCAATTATCCTTTTCAATATTTTAGGAACCTTAGGCCAAGCCTTGGGTTTTTAGAATATCGAAACGATGTGCACCTCGTGCTACATGCCCAATTGCAAACTTTGACTTTATCTCCTCTAGAATAGTCAATTAATTCTCCAAGAATTATAAATTGCAATTTTAATACTTCTAAAATCTAATATTAGATTTATGACAAGTATATTAAATTAAGCATAAAGTCATCATCACATAAATCTTCCAAAGATTTTATGCTCTACTTATTTGCTTATTTTGGGCGTAAGGTATAATAAGTTATTTTATCAAATAAAGTAACCTATTATTTATTCCCAATTTGAAAATTAAATCATTTAAAATATTTTAATCCCAGATTATATTTTAGATATCCAACTTTTCAATTTTATCTTGATTACAATAGTCCAACTATTTAATCAACGATTAGTGGTACTATATATATTATAATGATTATAATAGTCCAACTATATAATCAAATATAATCCAAATTAATTAACCTCAATTACATTGATTACTATAATCCAATTATAAAATCAACTGTAAACTGAAATTAATTAATTCAAATATATTGATTAATATAATCCAATTATATATAATCAAGTATAATACAGTCCAACTGTTTATTAAAACAACAATTTAAATATTAGTCCAACTAACATTTAATATTACGACGAAATAATTTGAATGAGCGCGTATGGCGAGTAATTGAACGAATATTGCAAATTCAATTCTTGCCTCCCACTATTTTTCGTCGAGCCTCTAACCCTCTGTCGAGTACTCGGGAAACCGTTTTTCCTAGTGGGCTAGGATCCCGTTAAATATCACACAATCTTGACTTTGGCCAAAAAATTGTATGATAATTAACTAGGTAGATCTCTAAGATCAATTGGATCCAATCCAATTCCTAGATCCAGTAGGTGGACATCCAAGTCCTAAACATATATCATATATATGCCTATATATCCAATATATACCCTAACCTATTTCCTCTGAATCAACTAGGCCTTGGCTTTGGCACAACAAACCTAGTGATCCCAGTCAAGCGTGGACCCATTGACCATGGAAGCTTCGTAATCAATGTCGTTGGACAAGAAGTGGTCTTGACTTTGGCCAACAAACCACAACTTGGACAAGACACCAATATGGAACAAAGCCTCGTGATTCAAACACATCTTCACGGACAAGGGCTTGACTTTGGCCAACAACCCATGCCAATCTAGGATCTTGAGCAAGAATCACTCAATGGAAGGAAAAGACGCATGATATTTGATGAGGGCTTTTCGCGTGCAAATTGGCTACCAATTTCATTATCTTTGTTAAGGTCTCATCGTCATACACCCTTAAACATGCATTCTAAATACATAATAAAGCGAGTATGAAAATAAATAATAATGATATGCGGATGATACTTTACATTGATCCTAGATCAAATCTCTCCATTTCTCACTCAAGCTAGCACTTGTACTACTTCTAACTACCCGTTACACTACACTTCTAAAGAAACCTCATTTACATTGAGGGAATAGGTGAGAAGAGAATACAAAGAGATATAAGTGATAAGGCTCGACACGCAGGTCCAATTTAATAAATCGAATTTATTACAACAATTTCCAAAATTGCCCCACCCGACTAATATCCATCCGATATACATTATTCATTCATCACAACCATGTATTCACACATAAGCATGCTATCAATCAATCTAATCAAATTAATTAATCTGATAATTATGTGATCATCCAATGTTCAAACAACGATTTGATTTTGCTCGAGTCAAACTCGTTTTTGCGAATAAGTACTCAAAGTACGAGTTCATGAATTAAATTAAACTACATCATTAAATCAAATTTAACATGTATTTAATACTAATTCACTATTCATTCCAAATTAACATTACACTTTATTAATAAACCTTTACGATTTAATTCCAAATTTAATCGTAACGCGTCTCAAAGACCGATTAACGTCCAACGTCAATTCAATTAAAGTTCAATGGACTTTTAATTGATTTCTTAAGGCGTGGACTTTTGGTCAACTCGGGTCAAACCGAATAACCAAAATCCAATCCGGGATTTACCCCATAAGCCCATAAATCAATTTAGGTCCATTAGGCCCAATTAAACTTTAAGGTTCATTACGTCGCATTGGGGCTTAACGGAAGTGGCTTTGGGCCCAATTGGATCCAATCCAATTTGCCCAAATCCAACTTTGTACAACAAAGCCAATAAGCCCATTTACAACATAATAAGCCCAATCCAATTTAAAGGCCTAATTCATTAAATTACACAAATCCAATTTCGCAATTTAATTACCTAAAGTGCATTACATGATTAATCACCAAATCAATATTTCTAAACACACCAAATTAGTCCAATTAATCATGTTCATTATCATCATCACATGTCCAACACATAAATGAAAAAATCAAACCCATTACATGCTTTAAAGCTCTCGGCTAAAGGAGTAATTTTTGTCCGATTTGAATTTAATCAAATTAATCCACAATCGACATCTAATTAACTTCCCGAATGATTTCCAATACATCTAATGTTCAAAAATCAAAAATCCAAGACTTTATAGGGCAATGTAGATTCGGCCAAGGTGATAATTTTTGGGGATTTATGTTTAATTCAAAATCCAATCCAATTAGTTTCAAATTAACATCATCATACATGATTCTAACTCATCCAATGAATCAAAATCAAAAATTCCAAGAATCCAAAATTCACATTACATTCGGCCAACATCACAAATTTGGGCAAAATTGATCCAATTGTTGGACAAAATGACCCATAGCGTCACTATTTGTACAGATCACGGTGTTGTTGTACAAATTAACTATGTGACAAAGAGAGATTGTACTCTCATCATTTGTGATTAGATCACCTTAGATATATAAATGAAGAGAGGTCCCTATGATTAGTTCCTGGACTGAGAATGATATGAGACAGTATCAGTCCCCAAAGGTTAATCATTAAATATCCCTAGCCGGAGTATTATCGAGACTGGACATCGATAATGCAGAATAGGCTAGTATTGCACTTGTGCGCGTTGTGAGGGCACAACGACATAGTTCTCATATATATAAGTATTGGATACTTATGCAAGTGCGATAGGAGGTCGTGTTTCACCGATGGTACGGGAAACAGCTTCGCTCTGGATAGACCCCTCGGAATCCCATGGTATTATGACTATGTGTCTATGGGAGGCCGAAATCAAGGTAGGTGGTATAGCTTAACCTGAGACTTACATCGCTAATACTTGCGATAATCGGTAAACTTTGGTCTTGGTGGTACAGTGCTTAACCGGTTCTGCGTACACCACTTCTGGGTTTATCAGAGAGTCGTAGTGTATTGGGTGTGATGTCGAGACGGAAATATCACTTCAGTCATAGTGGAGATGATGTCACGCATGATACGGTATTAGTGCTCTTAAGTGCTGGCCGGCCATCGGATATTATGACAAGGTCATGTATATCCGATTATAGAGACTAGTTACCAGACATCCGACATGTGCTTCGGACGGGGCAGACACTTATCCAGCCCCAGCCCTAGCACGTGACTATCCGATACTGGGCTGATATACGCAATACTACGGTATAATACGCTTTATACAGATCTATATATTCCTGTAAGAATATTTCTGGAAGAATTGGGTAGACATGGCGCTTTGCTAGAAGCCAACCTTGTCTTATAAATCGGTATAAACGTAGTACGAGGTACTTACGTGTTCGGATAGTCCGACAACCGTATTTACTGCCAACATATCCGGAGATCTCATGGGTCGCTTCCCGAAGATTCACCGAAGACGTATGACTCGCACTTAATTAATCTGGGATTAATTAGAAGAGAGAGAAAATTAATCTGGGATTAATCACGGAGATATTTTATCTGGGATAAAATATTAATTAAAGAGAGAGAACGATTAATTTGGAATTAATCGATAAAATAATATATTTGATATATTATTAGAAATTGGATTTCGACGCGGAATTAAAATTAGATTTTAATTCGGGTGAACGAATTAATTTAGAATTAATTCGTTAGCGACGTGAATAGTGATTTCGCTAGGCGTAATCATTTAATTACGACGCGACGGAAAATTCATTAATTTGGAATTAGCGAACTCGAGCCCGGGATTATTTGCGAGCGCATTCGCATTTCGAATTCGAGTGCGGCACGCAAGTCAAATCGTGCGTCAAATCGCTAGTCACATCAAGCGTCAAATCAATGTCACTTTGAGTGATGTGACAAGTTGTCACTTGATTTGAGTGATTGATGTGGTAGTTGAAAAAGCTTTAAATGCTTTTTGCTTTTTGCTTTTTTGACTTTTTGGTAAATGGAAATTGAAAAAGAATTTGGTAAATGATTTTATTTTGGAAATATAAAAACCAAATATACTTTTTCTTTCCCTCTCTCTCTCCTCATTCAAGTTTTCTCTTCTCCCTCCTTCTTTCTCTTCTTCCTCACGGCTTGGAGCCAAATTTCTTCTCTCATTTTTGGTGATGGCCGAATCTATGAGAAGCAAGACAAAGAAGATGATGTGCTAGCACACCTTGAGTGATACATAGGTGATAGGGAAGTGTCTTCATGAGCTTGGATTTATTTTTGGAGCTTGAAGCTTTGAGCTTCCATGGAGTCATCAATGGCCGAATTTTGAAGGCATCAAAACAGCCCCAACCGAGCATCACAGCAGCTCAATGGAGTCCAAAACCGATTCAACAATGACAAAAACGCATCTTGTTCTTCGCATCCAAAACCGTTCAATGTGAGTAAAGTTTCCGCCTTATTCCTTTGTGTATTCATGCGAATTTTGTGCTTGATTTCATGATTTTGGGACCTATATTAGAACTCAACAATGGTATCAGAG
Source organism: Zanthoxylum bungeanum (assembly GCA_019454045.1). NCBI lineage: Eukaryota > Viridiplantae > Streptophyta > Magnoliopsida > Sapindales > Rutaceae > Zanthoxylum > Zanthoxylum bungeanum. The sequence goes on along the minus strand of SKCR01023246.1, from coordinate 42,262 downwards.
CTATTGGTTGCATAAAACGAATTAGGTTCTTGAGCAAAATTTGGGGCTTTTTGATTTAAGCATGATTTTGACAAATTGTTTGTTTAAGAATGCTTGTATATGGATAACTTAGAGTTATATGTAATCAATTTGATGAAAAATTAATTGGATTGATTTTCCCCAATTTGCTTAATGTTGGCCAAAACTTTAATTTGGGTAAACTTGATTTTGAGCATGTTAATGAAATTGGATGAATTAGAATGCTTAAATATTGTTTAATTGATGATTGATTAGATCAATTTGATGAAAAAGTGTTTGGAACAATTTTCCCCAATTTGCTTATTGTTGGCCAAAATTGAAATTTGGGTAAATTGATTCTGAGCATGTTTAATGAAATTGGATGATTTAGAATGCTTAAAGTATGTTTAATTGAGGATTGATTGGATCAATTTGTTGAAAATTAGTTTGGAACAATTTTCCCCAAATTGCTTTGGATGGCCGAATTTGGCAAGCTCCCTAATGTCTTGGATTTTTGATTTTTTGTTCATTGGATGACTTAGAAATCATTTGGGGATGTTGAATTTATGTTTGATTGGGTTCAATTGGATTGAATTTGATTTGGGCATTTTTTCCCCTTATGGCCGAGACTTTAGCATGTATTAATTGGGTTTGATTTTGATCAAATTATGTTGGATATGATTAATTGATGTTAAGCATGATTAATTGGACAAATTTCATGTTTTGGAAACTTAGATTTGGGTAATTAATAATGCTATACACTTTAGGTAATTTAATTGAAAATTTGGAATTTTTGGAATTAAATTATTGGGCTTAAAATTTGATTTGGGCTTTTAAAGTTGTTATTGGGTTTATTGGACTTTGTTGTACAAAGTTGGTTTAGGCCAAAATTGGTTGGATCCAATTAGGCCCAAAACCGCTTCCAAAAGGCACAAATGCGACTAATGAACCTTTAACGTTTAATTGGGCCTAATGGGCCTAAATTAATTTATGGGCTTATGGGGTAACTCCCGGATTGGATTTGGTTATTCGGTTTGACCCGAGTTGACCAAAAGTCCACGCCTCAAGAAATTAATTAAAAGCCCATTGGACTTTAATTAAATTAATATTGGATATTAATCGGGCTTTGAGACCCGTAACGATTAAATTTGGAATTTAAGTCGTAAAGGTTTATTTTATAAAGTGTAATATTTAATTTGGAATTAAATAATCAATTAGATTTAAATACGTATTAAAATTGGATTTAATTATGTAATTTAATTTAATTTGAGAAATCGTACTTTGAGTACGTGTTCGCAATACGAGTTTGACTCGAAAAAAAAAAATCTTTGTTTGAACATTGGATGATCACTAATTATCAGATTAATTAATTTGATTAGATTGATTGATAACATGCTTGTATGAATACATGGTTGTGATGCATGAATAATGTATATCGGATGGATATTAGTGGGTGGGTGGGGCGATTTTGGAAATTGTAATTAAATTTGATTTATTAATTGGACCTGCGAGTCCAGCCTTATCACTTATTTCTTTGTATTCTCTTCTCACCTATTCCCCTCAATGTAAATGAGGTTTCTTTAGAAGTGTAGTGTAACGGGTAGAAGTAAATACATGTGCTAGCTTTGGAGAGAGAAAATGAGAGATTTGATCTAGGATAAATGTAAAGTATCCATCCGCATATCATTATTATTTTATTTCATATGCGCTTTATTAGGTGTTTAGAATGCATGTTTAAGGGTGTATGATGATGAGACCTTAACAAAGATAATAAATTGGTAGCCAATTGCACGCGAAAAACCATCGCTCAATATCAAGTGTTTTTCCTTCCATTGAGTGATTCTCACTCAAGATCCGAGATTGGCATTGGGTGTTGGCCAAAGTCAAGCCCTTTGTCCGTCAAAGATGTGTTTGAATCACGAGAGTTTTGTTCCATATCGGTGTCTTGTCCAAGTTGTGGTTTGTTGGCCAAAGTCAAGACCACTTCTTGTCCATCGACATTGATTACGAAACTTTCCATGGTCAATGGGTCGCGCTTGACTGGGATCACTAGGTTTGTTGTGCCAAAGCCAAGACTTAGTTGATTCAGAAGAAAAAGGTTAGGTAATACATTGGATGTATTGGCATATATAAGATATATGTTTAGGATTTGGATATCCGCCTACTGGATCTAGGAATTGGATGAGATCCAATTGATCTTCGAGATCTACCTAGTTAATTATCATACAATTTGTTGGCCAAAGTCAAGATTGTGTGATATTTAACGAGATCCTAGCCCATAGGAAAAACGGTTTCCCGAGTACTCGACAGAGGGTTAGAGGCTCGCCGAAAAATAGTGGGAGGCAAGAATTGAATTTGCAATACTCGTTCAATACTCGCCATACGCGCTCATTCAAATTATTTGTCGTTAGATTAAATGTTAGTTGGACTAATATTTAAATTGTTGTTTTTATAAACAGTTGGACTGTATTATATTTGATTATATATAATTGGATTATATTAATCAATATATTTGAATTAATTAATTTCAGTTTACAGTTGATTTTATAATTGGATTATACTAATCAATGTAATTGAGGTTAATTAATTTAGATTATATTTGATTATATAGTTGGACTATTATAATCATTATAATAAATAGTACCACAAATCGTTTATTAAATAGTTGGACTATTAGAATCAAGATATAAAAATGAAAGATTAGTGTTTAAGACATAATCCTGGGTGAAAATGTATTTAAACGATTTTAATTTTCAAATTGGGAATAAATTTCAGGATGGTCCTGGAAAAATAATAACTTATTTTATTTGATAAAATAACGTATTATGCCTAAGCCTGGAGTTAAGCAAATAGTAGAGCATAATCTTTGGAAGATCATGTAATGATAACTTAAGTGCTTAATCCATTATGTTTGTCATAATTATGTTCACAGCAAGTATTAAAATTGGATTTTAGATACTTAGTGTGGTACATAAAATATATATATTGATGTTCAGAATCTGTTTTGAACATGATACTGACTTCAATAGAGATTTATCTGCGAATTGGAAACAGGACGAAAGTCGTTGTTTTAACCGTAGATACCTGAATTTAGGAACTACCTTCGGGTTAGTACTTAAATTTAGAAACTGTTATAATGTAGCTAGTTTGACTAGAAACATTATCTCTATATCCCGTGTAACCCGCTGCGGGTGTACCTTTATATTCTAGAACACTAAAGTGTTTTATTATATAAAGATGATATTGAGATAAACACATTAGATGTGAATAATAGAATTTATATTTTGAATATAAATGATATCTCAATTATATAACATGACAAATAAATAGCTCAAATTGATTTGATCAGTTAATAAACTTAATTGTGGCATAGTTGTCAGGGACACTGATAAACAAGAATCATATATCCGCACTTTTGAAGAGCGGATACCAGGACTGATTTGATTCCACTCAAATAAAGTCTACGAATCTAGTCTATTTGGGCAAATGCCTAAAACACTATTTACTTGGTAAAAGTGTAAATGCCACCGATCTGTTAGCCCTACTTCATAGTGAAGCAAGTGGGCCCATGTCTAGCTAGGCTAGATATGGATATGAATATTTCGTGACCTGTACGGATGTAGCATCACGTATGGTTATGTGTTTCTTTTGAAACACAAATCGGAAACTTTTAGAGTTTCGACACGAAATAGACAAACAGATCGTCTAAAGTATTAAACCGTCACGGTAAGACCGTAATGAAAAATACTTAAGCAATAAGTTTCTAGTATACTTGAAAGAGTATAATATTCTTTCGAATAAGGACTCCTCGGGAATACGTCAGTTTGACGGTTTGTGTCCGAACGGATTAACCGAATTTTGTTAGACATAATAAGGTTAATCACGAGTCGCTCTGAGCTACCATTTCCTTCAACGGATAAGCTTTAAACAGTGCAAGAACTTATTTTGAATAAGGTTCCATAATAATCTGTTTGACAGATATCATATTAGATATGAACGGGAAAGAAACCGGGTTTCTCATTCCTGATAATTTGGGTATGCTAGGCATATGTTTGGATGATACCAAACTAAAACCCAAATAGGATAAGTGCCAAATGTAGGTTATCCTAGGGATACCATAAGTATTGTACTTATACATCTCACAAGAGAACAATTAGATTGTTACTCACCATACGGTTTTCCTGAAAGGAATACCGATATGCAGTGGTAAGTAGGAGGATAGTATAACTCGATGGAAATCAGAGTAATACTGTTCAAGGCACTGAATCTTAATGGAACATGAATAGTTCATCCAGGATGAGACTATTACCATTAATCTTCGAATACACAAGAACCGCGTAGGTCGGATAGAGTCAGAAAACAACCTGGGGTATGGGTTTCTGATCGCACCTCATAAAGATGTCTATCTTATTGAGGAATACTAACTGACTACGTATGAGGAAGTGATACAAGGTATCAACTCCCTAATTATGGCAAAGTGTCATGTAATCCGAAATGGATTCCATGTATATCAACCAGTTTGGATACTAGTTGATGTACCACAAGGCATTGTGCCTATTGGTACTATATGTCTTCTAGGAAGACATACATGGATGACAACATACCAACGTATAAAGCTAGGCTTTAACGGAAAGGTATCGTTATCAACATTGTGTTGATTACGATTCAACCTTTTACCTGTTGCCACGGTAAATCCATTTGGATTATGCAGGTTATTCGATCTATGATTGGATTGAAGCAAGCATTAGGTTCTTGGAATTATCGTTTTGATATAATCATAATGGTGTACGATTTAATTCAAAACGAAAATAATTCTAGTGTATATATAAGAAGGTTAGTGAGAGCGCACTGATAGTGGCTGTCCTATAAAATAATGATAATACGTCATTTCTTGGAAATGATATTCCCATAAAATAAATATCGTCGAAAGCTTGGCTTTCGCAATAATCTCCTAGAAACCGTACATTGAAAAATGTATGAGACCTGGTGTATCATACGCTTTGAGCATATGGATTCACAAACAGGCCAATCCGAGTGATAGTCACTGGATTAATATTAAGAACATCCGTTAGTATCTTAGAGAACTAAGGATGTTGTCTTAGTCTATGGAGAATGAGAACTTGAAGTGACTGGGGTCACTGTAGCAAGTTTCCTATAACCGATAAAGACGACTAAAAGTCGCAAACGGTACTATATAGTTTGAATAACGGTACAGTGAGCTGGAAATCTTCCAAGTAAGATACTGTTACCGAATAAACAACAAATGTGGGTTGTTGCTGCAGCTGAAGCAGCAATAGAAGTCATTTGGGTCGATACAAATCTAATTAGATTAGATATAGTTCTGATTAGCAGCTGAGCTAGGCGTCAGCACAGGCTAAAGAATTAATGGTCTCATCAACGATCCAGATACATACTTAGATACTCATCTGATTCATTCGGATCATACATCGTGGCGATGTGATGATCAAATAAATCGCATCAAGATGATAATCATGCAAATCCGCTGACGAAAGCATTTCTCAGCATTTGAGCCAACCGTACATAGTTCGGGTGTTAGACACTCGAGTGACTGGCTATAGGCCAAGTGGGAGATTGTTGGACAAAATGACCCATAGCGTCACTATTTGTACAGATCACGGTGTTGTTGTACAAATTAACTATGTGACAAAGGAGATTGTACTCTCATCATTTGTGATTAGATCACCTTAGATATATAAATGAAGAGAGGTCTCTATGATTAGTTCCTGGACTGAGAATGATATGAGACAGTATCAGTCCCCAAAGGTTTAATCATTAAATATCCCTAGCCGGAGTATTATCGAGACTGGACATCGATAATGCGGAATAGGCTAGTATTGCACTTGTGCGCGTTTTGAGGGCACAACGGCATAGTTCTCATATATATAAGTATTGGATACTTATGCAAGTGCGATAGGAGGTCGTGTTTCACCGATGGTACGGGAAACAGCTTCACTCTGGATAGACTCCTCGGAATCCCATTGGTATTATGACTATGTGTCTATGGGAGGCCGAAATCAAGGTAGGTGTGTATAGTCTTAACCTGAGACTTACATCGCTAATACTTGCGATAATCGGTAGACTTTGGTCTTGGTGGTACAGGGCTTTAACCGGTTCTGCGTACACCACTTCTGGGTTTATCAGAGAGTCGTAGTGTATTGGGTGTGATGTCGAGACGGAAGTATCACTTCAGTCATAGTGGAGATGATGTCACGCATGATACGGTATTAGTGCTCTTAAGTGCTGGCCGGCCATCGGGATTTATGACAAGGTCATGTATATCCGATTATAGAGACTAGTTACCAGACACCCGACATGTGCTTCGGACGGGGCAGACACTTATCCAGCCCCAGCCCTAGCACGTGACTATCCGATACTGGGCTGATATACGCAATACTACGGTATACTACGCTTGATACAGATCTATATATTCCTGTAAGAATATTTCTGGAGAATTGGGTAGGCATGGCGCTTTGCTAGAAGCCAACCTTGTCTTGTAAATCGGTATAAACGTAGTACGAGGTACTTACGTGTTCGGATAGTCCGACGACCGTATTTACTGCCAACATATCCGGAGATCTCATGGGTCGCTTCCCGATGATTCACCGATGACGTATGACTCGCACTTAATTAATCTGGGATTAATTAGAAGAGAGAGAAAATTAATCTGGGATTAATCACGGAGATATTTTATCTGGGATAAAATATTAATTAAAGAGAGAGAACGATTAATTTGGAATTAATCGATAAAATAATATATTTGATATATTATTAGAAATTGGATTTCGACGCGGAATTAAAATTAGATTTTAATTCGGGCGAACGAATTAATTTAGAATTAATTCGTTAGCGACGCGAATAGTTATTTCGCTAGGCGTAATCATTTAATTACGACGCGACGGAAAATTCATTAATTTGGAATTAGCGAACCCGAGCCCGAGATTATTTGCGAGCGCATTCGCATTTCGAATTCGAGTGCGGCACGCAAGTCAAATCGTGCGTCAAATCGCTAGTCACATCAAGCGTCAAATCAAATGTCACTTTGAGTGATGTGACAAGTTGTCACTTGATTTGAGTGATTGATGTGGTAGTTGAAAAGCTTTAAATACTTTTTGCTTTTTGCTTTTTTGACTTTTTGGTAAATGGAAATTGAAAAAGAATTTGGTAAATGATTTTATTTTGGAAATATAAAAACCAAATATACTTTTTCTTTTCCCTCCTCTCTCTCCTCATTCACGTTTTCTCTTCTCCCTCTCTTTTTCTCTTCTTCCTCACGGCTTGGAGCCAAATTTCTTCTCTCATTTTTGGTGATGGCCGAATCTATGAGAAGCAAGACAAAGAAGATGATGTGCTAGCACACCTTGAGTGATATATAGGTGATAGGGAAGTGTCTTCATTAGCTTGGATTTATTTTTGGAGCTTGAAGCTTTGAGCTTCCATGGAGTCATCAATGGCCGAATTTTGAAGGCATCAAAACAGCCCCAACCGAGCATCACATTTGCTCAATGGAGTCCAAAACCGAGCTTCAACAATGACAATAACGCATCTTGTTCTTCGCATCCAAAACCGTTCAATGTGAGTAAAGTTTCCGCCTTATTCCTTTGTGTATTCATGCGAATTTTGTGCTTGATTTCATGATTTTGGGACCTATATTAGAACTCAACACCAATCACATTTTGTTGAAATTGATCAAATCAATCATCAATATAACATATATTAAGCATGCTTAAACATCCAATTTTATAAAATCATGCTCAAATACAAAGTACCCAATTTTAAGCCCTACATTTTCATGCTTGAACCTATAGCTCTGATACCATTGTAAGGTTTATATCTAGGTCCCAAGATCAAACAAGACATGAAATACATGTGTGAACACATCAAAGGAGGTAGCGGAATACTCACATCGATCGGTTGAGACGAATCGGCAACAAACGAAGTTGATTTTTCCCTTGTAAAAACGCAATTGCAGTTCACTGCCCACAAAATCAGATTTTTGTGTTGAGAAATGGAGCTCCAAGCTTCATCGAATGGTTCCCGGCTCATGGGTGAACTTCCCTACCACCTTCGCAAGTCTCTCGGAGTGCTAGCTCTTCTTGATTTTGCCACAAAATCAAGCACATTGCTTCCCAAACTCACGCCCAAAATGAAGAAAACCAGTGAGCATTTTACTGCCCATTTGGGCGTGAATGATGATGGAGAAAGAGAGGAGGGAAAGTGTGTATTAGGTTAGTAAATGATTTCCAAAATCACTTTATATATTTCTCATAAAAAATATATCAAACAATTACTAATCAATTAATTAAAATCAAAAAGTAAATGCTTTACAACCACCAAACACTATTCCAACAACACACATCAACTATTCATTTTACTTTAATAAAGTGATGTGTGTCTTTCAATCAATCAATCACATCAATCAATCACATCACTCAAAGTGACATTTGATTTGACGTTTGATGTGACGAATGATTTGACGCTTGATGTGACTTGCATTGCCGCACTCGAATTCGAAATACGAATGCGCTCGCAATCACACTCGGGCTCGGGTTCACTAATTCTCAATTAGCGAATTTTCCGTCGCGTCGTAATTAAATGATTACGCCTAGCGAATTCACTATTCACGTCGCTAACGAATTAATTCTAAATTAATTCGTTCGCCCGAATTAAAATCCAATTTCAATTCTGCGTCGAAATCTAATTTCGATTAATATATCGAATATATTAATTTAATTGATTAATTCCGAATTAATCATTTTCTCTCTTCAGACGATATTTTATCCTAGATAAAATATCTCCGTAATTAATCCTAGATTAATTTTCTCTCTCATCAATTAATCCCAGATTAATAAATGTGCGAGTCATACGTCATTGGTGGATCACTGGGAAGCGACCCATGAGATCCCCGGATATGTTGGCAGTAAATACGGTCGTCGGAGTATCCGAATCACGTACGTACCAAGTACTACGTTCTACCGATTTACGAGAGAAGGTCGACTTCTAGCAAAGCACCAAGCCTACCCAATTCTCCGGAAATATTCTTATAAGAATATATAAGGATCTATATCAGGCGTAGTCTACTAAGTATTGTGTATATCGGCCCAGTATCGGATAGTCACGTGCTAGGGCTGGGGCTGGATAAGTGTCTGCCCCGTCCGAGCACATGTCGGATGTCTGGTAACTAGTCTCTATAATCGGATATGCATGACCTAGTCATAATATCCCGATGGTTGCGCAACACTTAAGAGCACTAATACCGTATCCTGCGTGACATCATCTCCACTATGACTGGAGTGATACTTCCGTCTTGACATCACACCCAATACTCTACGATTCTCAATATACCCAGCATTGGCGTACACAGAACCGGTTAGAGTCCTAGACGACCTCAACTAAAGTATATTGATTGTCGTAAGCATTAGCGGTGCAAGTCTCAGGTTAAGACCAAACACCTACCCTGATTTCGGCCTCCCATAGACACATAGTCATAATACCAATGGGATTCCGAGGGGTCTATCCAGAGCGAAGCTGTTTCCCGTACCATCGGTGAAACACGACCTCTTATCGCACTTGCATAAGTATCCAATACTTATATATATGAGAACTATGTCGTTGTGCCCTCACAACGCGCACAAGTGCAATACTAGCCTATTCCGCATTATCGATGTCCAGTCTCGATAATACTCCGGCTAGGGATATTTAATGATTAATCCTTCGTGGACTGATACTGTCTCATATCATTCTCAATCCAGGAACTAATCATAGGGACCTCTCTTCATTTATATATCTATGGTGATCTAATCACAAATGATGAGAGTGCAATTTCTTGTCACATAGTTAATATGTACAACAACACCATGATCTGTACACATAGTGACGCTATGGGTCATATTATCCAACAGACGCTTGATTTGACTTGCGTGCCGCACTCGAATTCGAAATGCGAATGCACTCGCAAACAATCCCGGGCTCGGGTTCGCTAATTCTAAATTAACGAATTTTCTGTTGCGACGCAATTAAATGATTATGCCTAGCAAACTCACTATTCACGTCGCTAACGAATTAATTCTAAATTAACTCGTTCGCCCGAATTAAAATCTAATATTAATTCCGCGTCGAAATCTAATTTCGTTTAATATATCGAATATATTAATTTATCGATTAATTCTAAATTAATCGTTATCTCTATTTAATTGATATTTTATCCCAGATAAAATATCTCCGCAATTAATCCCAGATTAATTAAAGTGCGAGTCATACGTCATCGGTGAATCTTCGGGAATCGACCTATGAGATTCCCGATATGTTGGTAGCAAATACGGTCGTCGGACTATCCGAACACATAAGTACCTAGTACTACGTTTGTACCGATTTACAAGACAAGGTTGGCTTCTAGCAAAGCACAATGCCTACCCAATTTTCCAGAAATATCCTTACAGGAATATAAGGATATATATATCAGGCGTAGTATACATAGTATTGCGTATTTCGATCCAGTATCTTGGTGATCACGTGCTAGGCCTGGCGCTGGAATTGTGTCTGCCCCGTACGAAGCACATGTCGGATGTCTGGTAACTAGTCTCTATAATCGGATAAACCTGACCTTGTCATTTTATCCCGATGACTGCAGTACATAAGAGAACCAGTACCATATCCTACGTGACCATCATCTCCATATTACTGGAGTGACACTTCCGTCTTGACATCACACCCATCACACTACGATTCTCAATATACCCAGCAGAGGTGTACATAGAACCTGTTAAAGCCCTGGACGACCAAAACCAAAGTATATTGATTGTCGCAAGTATTAGCGGTGCAAGTCTCAGGTTCAGAACAAATACACTTACCCTGATTTCGGACTTCCATAGACACATAGTCATACTACCAATGGAATTCCGAGGGGGTCTTTCCAGAGCGAAACTGTTTCCCGTACCATCGGTAAAACACAACCTCCTATTACACTTGCATGAGTATCTTATGCCCAAATATATGAGAACTATGCCGTTGTGCCCTCAAAACACGCACAAGTGTAATACTAGTCTTTTACGCATTTATCGATGTCCAATCTCGATAATACTTTGACTAGGGATATTTAATGATTTATCCTTCGTGGACTGATATTGTCTCATATCATTCTCAATCCAGGAACAAATCATAAGGACCTCCTATCATTTATATATCTTGGTGATCTAGTCACAAATGATAAGAGTGCAATCTCTTTTGTCACATAGTTAATTTGTACAACAACACCGTGATCTGTACAAATAGTAACGCTATGGGTCATAATTGTCCAACAACTTGTTCATATGAAAATTCAAAATGAACTGAGAGAAAGACTCTGGCAGTGATTGCAATACAAGATTAATATATAAGCCATGGTCCATGATAAAACCAAGATCAGTTTATTTTTTCAATGTAGCTAATCATCTTCAGCATATGGTCATTAACTGAAGAACCATCTTTCATCATGGATCGAAACAGAGCCTTAGATATCTCATATCTTTCAGTGCGAGCGGATGCATCGAACAACTCTTTGAGATGTGTTATAATTGTGCTCGCATCTATAAACTCATGTTGCTTTTGTAATTCTGATGACATTGAGCCCAACATCACACATATTGTCTGCTCATTGTCATCATAATGCTTCAACCAAGCATTATATTGCTCTTGTGTTGCATCTTCGCCAGGTTCTGGTGGAACACTATGTTCCAGGACATAAACTTCCTTTTCTTGCGTAAGAACAATTCTTAGGTTATGGTACCAATCAACGAAGTTAGGTCCAGTCAACTTATTTGCATCAAGTATGCTTCGGAGGGAGATATTGTTACTCATGTTTTGTTTGGAAACCTATATAAAGAATAGAGAATTTTGATTAGATTTATTGCATTGATATAAACCATAATATATTAGGACTTTTAAACTAATGGTTACTCCCACTATTTTATTTGAATTTTGTCAACCTCATTAGTGACAAAATTATCGTGGGCTATGATCCCATTTTACTTTAAAAAAAATGACAACGAGGGTTAATCACTTTATTTAAGTTCAATTGGGTAGGTACTTGTTACCAATTACATCTCATGTAACTCATAGATTGTTAAGTTGACAACTCATGTCATGACTGTTGGTTTTTTCTAAGGTCCCAAGATCAAACAAGACATGAAATAATGTGTGAACACACCAACGGAGGTAGCGGAATACTCACATTGATCGGTTATGTCGATTTGGAGACGATTCAAGCCCAAAAACGCACTGCCTTGATCTCACCACTGCAACAGTCCACTGTCCTACAAAAACAGAAAATTGAGTGAAGAAACGGAGCTCCGAGCTTCGTCCAATGGATCCCGGCTCATGGGTGAACCTCCCTACCACCTTCGCAAGACTCGTAGTGTGCTAGCACTTGCGGTTTTCACCATGAAAACCCAACTCTTGGCTTCCCTTGCTCACGGTTTTTGGCTTCCAAAACCAGTAACATGTTTCAGTTTGGGCGTGAGGTGAGAAGAGAGAATGAGAGAGTTTGAATTGTGTATTAAGTTATTAAAATGATTTACCAAAAATCAATTTATATTTATGCCATAATTTTCATTAAATTAATAATAAAATTATGACACATAACATGCAATGGCTTAGAGTGTCAAACACTCAAACTCCATGCAATGATATTGAGTGCAATGTACACAATCTACATGCAAAGCATTAGAATGACATGTGTCATGTGGGCCCCACACGTTTCCAAATGAAAGTGGGCCCACGTGCACTCACGCGTTCGGGTTCGATATTTCCGAAATACCGAGCTTATGTCGCGACGTTAATTCAATCGAATTTAAATAAATAATTGCGCCTGGCGAAATTATTATTTACGTCGCTAACAATTAATTCTAAATTAACTCGTTTGCCCGAATTAAAATCTGATTTTAATTCCGCGTCGAAATCTAATTTCGTCTAATATATCGAATATATTAATACATCGATTAATTCCGAATTAATCGTTCTCTCTCTTTAGACGACATTTTATCCCAGATAAAATATCTCCGTTATTAATCCTAGATTAATTTTCTCTCTCTTCTGTATAATCCCAGATTATTCAAGAGTGCGAGTTGTGCGTCATCGGTGGATTATCGGGGGAAGCGACCCATGAGATCCCCGGATAATCTGGCAGTAAATACGGTCGTCGGAGTATCCGAATCACGTACGTACCAAGTACTACGTCTAAACTCGATTTACGAGAGACAAGGTCGACTCCTAGCAAAGCACCAAGTCTACCTAATTCTCCGGACATATCCATTTAAGATATTAAGATCTGTATCAAGCGTTAGTATACTAATGTATTGTGCATATCGGCCCAGTATCGGATAATCACGTGCTAGGGCTGGGGCTGGATAAGTGTCTGCCCCGTCCGAAACACATATCGGATGTCTGGTAACTAGTCTCTATAATCGGATATTCATGACCTGGTCATAATATCACGATTGGATGCGCATCACTTTAAGAGCACTAATACCGTATCCTGCGTGACATCATCTCCATTATGACTGGAGTGACACTTCCGTCTTGACATCACATCCAATACACTACGATTCTCAATATACCCGGCATTGGCGTACACAGAACCAGTTACAGTCCTAGACGACCTCAACTAAAGTATATCGATTGTCGTAAGCATTAGCGATGTAAGTCTCAGGTTAAGACTATACACACCTACCTTGATTTCGGCCTCCCATAGACACATAGACATAATACCAATGGGATTCCGAAGGGTCTATCCAGAGCGAAGCTGTTTCCCGTACCATCGGTGAAACACGACCTCCTATCGCACTTGCACAAGTATCCAATACTTATATATATGAGAACTATGCTGTTGTGCCCTCACAACGCGCACAAGTGCAATACTAGCCTATTCCGCATTATCGATGTCCAGCCTCGATAATACTACGGCTAGGGATATTTAATGATTAATCCTTCGTGGACTGATACTGTCTCATATCATCTCAATCCAGGAACTAATCATAGGGACCTCTCTTCATTTATATATCTATGGTGATCTAATCACAAATGATGAGAGTGCAATTTCCTTGTTACATAGTTAATTTTGCTACAGCAACACAATGTTCTGTGCAAATAGTGACGCTATGGGTCATATTATCCAACAATCTCCCACTTGGCACGTAGCGAGTCACTCAAGTGTCCTACACCGAACTATGTAAGGTTTTCGCTCAAATTGCTGAGGAAAGGTTTTCGTCAGCGGATTTGTTCGATTATCGTTTGACGCGATTTATACGATCATCACATCGCCACGATGTATGATCCGAACAAATCAGATGATATAGAAGTATATATCTGGATCGTCGATGAGACCTTTAATTCCTTAGCTTGTGCTGACGCCTAGCTCAGCTGCTAACATAACTATATCTAATCTAATTAGATTTATTTTTGATCCAAATGGCTTCTATTGCTGCCTCAGCTGCAACAATAATCCGCATTTGTTGTTTATTCGGCAACAGTTATCTTGCTTGGAAGATTTCCAGCTCACTGTCCCGTTATTCAAACTTTATAGTACCACAGTATTTAATCGTTTGGAAACTTGCTGCAGTGATCCCAGTCACTTCAAGTTCTCCTTCTCCATAGTAAAAGATAGCATCTTTAGTTCTCAGAGATACTAACAGATGTTCTTAACTTCAATCCAGTGACTATTACTTGGATTGACCCGATTGTGACTCCATATGCTCGAAGCGTATGAGACACCAATACAAGTACATTTTAAATGTACTATTTCCCAGAGAGTGTTAACAAACTCCAAATCTATCCCAGTAGATCTTTATTCCTTGAATAAAGGTTGTTACTCCCCAGAATTCTACGGAGAATTTCTATGAAAGAATATCTATGAAAGCCAAGCTTTCACCAATTGCTATATGGGAATTTAACTGTCAGTGCGCTCCCACTAACCTCCTTATATACACAAGAATTATTTCGTTTTGAGTCAAATCATAAACCATTATGATTATTTCAAAACGACAGTTCCAAGAACCTTATGCTTGCATCAATCCATACATGGATCGAATAACCCGCAAACCTGGTTTGTCGGTTATACAAAATCGTTAGGATGTTGTAAACATCCTCCAAAAGGTTTCCTTTTCAGGAAAGCGATTTTGATTTATAGCTAACATATTTCATAAATGAAATATATAGTTATTTTCAAGCATTTTCAAAATGGATTTACCATGGCAACAGGTAAAAGGTTGAACCGTTATTAACACAATGTTGATAACGATACCTTTCCGTCAAAAGTCTAGCTTTGTACGTTGGTATGTTGCCATCTATGTATGTCTTCCTTGAAGACGTTAAATGTACCATAGGCACAATGCCTTGTGGTACAACAACTAGTATCCAAAATAGTTGTTCTACATGGAATCCATTTCGGACTCATGGTACTTTGCCATAACAGGGAGTCGATACCTTGTATCACTTCCTCATAACGTAGTCGGATGGTACACCTCCATAAGATTGACATCTTTATGAGGTTAGATCAGAAACCCATACCCTAGGTTGTTTTCTGACTCTATCCGATCTACTAGTTTCTTGTGTATTTGAAGATTAATGGTATAGTTTCATCATAGATGAACTGTTTGTGTTCCATTACGGACTTCGTGCCTAGAACAGTATCACTCCGATTTTTCATCGAGTATCACTATCCTCCCACTAACCACTGCATATCGGTATTCCTCTCAGGAAAACCGCATGGTGAGCAACAATTACATTGTTCTCATGTGGGATTTATAAGTACTATACTTATGGTTTCCCTTAGGGTAACCTATATTGGCACTAATCCAATTTGGGTTCTTAGTTTGGTATCAACCAAACGTTTTGCCTGGCATACCCAAATTATCAGGAATGAGAAACCCCGTTTCTTTCCTGTTCATATCCTATATGATATCTGTCAAACAGATTTATATGGAACCTTATTCCAAATAAGTTTTGCACTGTTAATACATATCCTGTTGAAGGAAATAGTAGCTCAGAGCGACTCGTGATAAACCTTATCATGTCCAACAAAAATTCGGTTTTGGTTCGGACACACCGTCTAACTGACGTGTCTCGGGAGGAGTCCTCATCTGAAGAATACCGTACTCTTTCATGTACGTATGAAACTTACTGCTTAAGTATTTTCCATTACGGTTTTACCGTGGCGGCATAATACTACAGCCGATCTGTTTGTATACTTCGTGTCGAAACTCAAAGTTTCGTATTTGTGTTCTTCAAAAGAAACACATAACCATAACGTGATGCCACATCCGTTAAGGTCACGAAATATTCATGTTCACATCTAGCCTAGCTAGATATGGGCCCACTTACTTCACCATGAATAGGGCTAACAGATCGGTGGCCCTTTTACTATTACTAAGTAAATAGTATTTTAGGTTTTTAACCTAATAAACTAGATTTGTAGACCTTATTTGAATAGTCAAATCAGTCCTAGTATCCACTCTTCAAAAGTGTGGATATACGAGTCTTGTTTATTTGTGTCCTAGACAATAATGCCACAAATAAGTCTCTATTGATCAAATCAATTTGAGCTATTTATTTGTCATTTATATGTTTGAGATTTTATTTATATTCAAAATAAATTATGTTTTATTACATCTAATGTATTTATCTCAGTATCATCTTTATATAATGAAACACTTTAGTGTTCTAGAATATAAAGGTTTTATCCGCATCGGATTAAACACTGATATAGAGATAATGTCTCTAGTCAAACTAGTTACATTATAACATTTCCTAATTTAAGTACATACCCTAAGGGTAGTTCCTAAACTTAGGTATCTACGGTCGAAACAACGACTTTCGTCCCGTTTCCAATTCGCAAAGAAATCTCGGCTTGAAGCCAGTATCCAGCTCACAGCGGATTCTGAACGTCAATACATATATGTATTATGTACCACACTAAGTATTTAAAATCCAATTTTAATACTAGTAGTAAACATAACTTTGACAATATTTTTAAAGTTAGAGCCTCGCCCTATCTTTAATTCCTTCGTGTCTTCCATATCCAAATGGTAGTCACTTTGGGATATGTCAATTATCTTTTCAATATTTCACAAACCTTTGGCCAAGCCTTGGGTTTTAGAATATCGAAATGATATGCACCTTGTGCTACATGCCCAATTGCAAACTTTGACTTTTCTCCACTAGAATAGTCAATTAATTGCAACTTTAATACTTTTAAATCTAAAGATAGATTTATTATAAGTATATTAATTAAGCACTAAAGTCATCATCACATAAATCTTCCAAAGACTTTATGCTCAACTATTTGCTTAATAATGGGCTTAGTCATAATAAGTTATTTTATCAAATAAATTAACCTATTATTTGTTCCCAATATGAAAATTAAATCATTTAAAGCATTTAATCCAATGATTATATATTTTAAATATTCAACTTTTCTATTCTTTCTTGATTTTAATAGTCCAACTATTTAATCAATTTAATAAGGTACTATTTATTATAATGATTACAATAATCCAATTATTTAATCAACTATAATTTTAATATTGATTACTATAATCTAATTATAAAATCAACTATCATTTTAATTCAATTATATTGATTACTATAATCCAATTATAAAATCAACTATATATTGAATGAGTTTGTATATAGTCCAACTATATATATATTTAAAACAACATAAAATATTAGTCCAACTAATACTTTTGATTAATATGACGAGTAAAATATAGATGAGCGCGTTTAGCGAGTATTCGAACGAATGTTGCAAATTCAATACTTGCCTCCCACTATTTTCGTCGAGCCTCTAACCCTCTGTCGAGTACTCGGGAAACCGTGTTTCCTAGTGGGCTAGGATCCCGTTAAATATCACACAATCTTGACTTTGGCCAACAAATTGTATGATAATTAACTAGGTAGATCTCTAAGATCAATTGGATCTAATCCAACTCCTAGATCCAGTAGGTGGACATCCAAGTCCCAACATATATCTTATATATGCCTATATATCCAATATATACCCTAACCTTTTTCCTCTGAATCAACTAGGCCTTGGCTTTGGCACAACAAACCTAGTGATCCCAGTCAAGCGCGGACCCATTGACATGGAAGCTTCGTAATCAATGTCAATGGACAAGAAGTGGTCTTGACTTTGGCCAACAAACCACAACTTGGACACGACACCGATATGGAACAAAGCCTCGTGATTAAAACACATCTTCGAAGGACAAGGCTTGACTTTGGCCAACAACCCCTGCCAATCTCGGATCTTGAGTAAGAATCACTCAATGGAAGGAAATAAACGCTTGATATTTAACGAGGGTTTTTTGCGTGCAAATTGGCTACCAATTTAATTATCTTTGTTAAGGTCTCATCTTCATACACCCTTAAACATGCATTCTAAATACATAATAAAGCGAGTATGAAAATAAATAATAATGATATGCGGATGGATACTTAACACATTGATCCTAGATCAAATCTCTCCTTTTCTCACTCAAGCTAGCACTAGTATTACTTCTACCCGTTACACTACACTTCTAAAGAAACCTCATATACATAGAGGGGAATAGGTGAGAAGAGAATACAAAGAGAATAGAGGTGATAAGGCTGGACACGCAGGTCCAATTTAATAAATCGAATTTATTACAACAATTTCTAAAATTGCCCACCCGACTAATATCCATCCGATATACATTATTCATTCAACACAACCACGTATTCACACACATAAGCATGCTATCAATCAATCTAATCAAATTAATTAATCTGATAATTAAGTGATCATCCAATGTTCAAACAACGATTTGATTTTGTTCGAGTCAAACTCGTTTTTGCGAATAAGTACTTAAAGTACGGATTCATGAATTAATTAAACTACATCATTAAATCTAATTTAACATGTATTTAATACTAATTCTCTATTCAATTCTTGATTAAATATTACACTTTTATTTAATAAACCTTTTACGATTTAAATTCCAAATCTAATCGTAACGCGTCTCAAGACCGATTAACGTCCAACGTCAATTCAATTAAAGTCCAATGGGCTTTTGATTGATTTCTTAAGGCGTGGACTTTTGGTCAACTCGGGTCAAACCGATAACCAAAGTCCAATCCGGGATTTACCCCATAAGCCCATAAATCAATCTTGGCCCATTAGGCCCAATTGAACATTAAAGGTTCATTAGCCGCAATTGGGCTTTATGGTTAAGGTTTTGGGCCCAATTGGATCCAATCCACTTGGCCTAAACCAAACTTGATAAAATCAAGCCCAATAGGCCCAATTACAATATTAAAGTCCAATTTCCAAAATTAGGCCCATTAATTAAATATGACAAAATCCAATTTCATATTCAATTAAAATAAAGTGTATTACATGATTAATCAACTAAATCAATATTTCTAAAACACCATATTAGTCCAATTAATCATGCATAATTCATTATTACATGTCCAACATACAAATTGAAAAATCAAACCCATTTACATGCTACTTAGCTCTCGGCTAAGGAGGGATTTTGTGTCCGATTCGGTTTCAATCCAATCGAACCTACAATCGACATTAAATCACCATCCAATTTAATTACATACACATCCAATGTCATAAAATCAAAAATGCCAAGACAATAAAGGGCATACACATTCGGCCAACACAAGGATTTTGGGGTTTTTTGTCCAATTCGAAATCCAATCCAATTCTATTCAAATTAACATCAACCTAAATGATTTCAACTCATCAAATGAATCATAAATCAAAAAAAAATTCCAAAAATCCCAAATATGCTTCAACTTTCGGCCAGGTTAGATTTTGGGGTTTTTTGTCCAATTCAAAGTACTATCCAATAGACCTTAAATTAACATCAAACACTATGATTCCAATTCATCAAATTAATCAAAATCAAAAAATTTCCAAGAACCCAAAATCATCACACATTCGGCCAACACTTCCAATTTGGGCAAAATTGATCCAATCACATTTTGTTGAAATTGATCAAATCAATCTTCAATTAAAGATCATTTAAACATGCTCAATTAATCAATTTAACCAAATCATGCTCAAAATCAAAATACCCAATATTAGTCACATATTCGGCCAAGATGCAAAAATTTGGGGAAAATAATTCTAATCATTTTTCAACAAATTGGTCCAACAAAATGAAATTAAACATGTTATAAGCATACTTAAACCAATTACTCAAATCATGCTCAACAAACATTTACCCAAATTTTAAGCCCTACATTTTTCATGCTTGCAACATTAGCTCATGATGCCATTGTTGGTTTTTTCTAAGGTCCCAAGATCAAACAAGACATGAAATAATGTGTGAACACACCAACGGAGGTAGCGGAATACTCACATTGATCGGTTATGTCGATTTGGAGACGATTCAAGCCCAAAAACGCACTGCCTTGATCTCACCACTGCAACAGTCCACTGTCCTACAAAAACAGAAAATTGAGTGAAGAAACGGAGCTCCGAGCTTCGTCCAATGGATCCCGGCTCATGGGTGAACCTCCCTACCACCTTCGCAACTCGTAGTGTGCTAGCACTTGCGGTTTTCACCATGAAAACCCAACTCTTGGCTTCCCTTGCTCACGGTTTTTGGCTTCCAAAACCAGTAACATGTTTCAGTTTGGGCGTGAGGTGAGAAGAGAGAATGAGAGAGTTTGAATTGTGTATTAAGTTATTAAAATGATTTACCAAAAATCAATTTATATTTATGCCATAATTTTCATTAAATTAATAATAAAATTATGACACATAACATGCAATGGCTTAGAGTGTCAAACACTCAAACTCCATGCAATGATATTGAGTGCAATGTACACAATCTACATGCAAAGCATTAGAATGACATGTGTCATGTGGGCCCCACACGTTTCCAAATGAAAGTGGGCCCACGTGGCACTCACGCGTTCGGGTTCGATATTTCCGAAATACCGAGCTTATGTCGCGACGTTAATTCAATCGAATTTAAATAAATAATTGCGCCTGGCGAAATTATTATTTACGTCGCTAACGAATTAATTCTAAATAACTCGTTTGCCCGAATTAAAATCTGATTTTAATTCCGCGTCGAAATCTAATTTCGTCTAATATATCGAATATATTAATACATCGATTAATTCCGAATTAATCGTTCTCTCTCTTTAGACGACATTTTATCCCACGATAAAATATCTCCGTTATTAATCCTAGATTATTTTCTCTCTCTTCTGTATAATCCCAGATTATTCAAGAGTGCGAGTTGTGCGTCATCGGTGGATTATCGGGAAGCGACCCATGAGATCCCCGGATAATCTGGCAGTAAATACGGTCGTCGGAGTATCCGAATCACGTACGTACCAAGTACTACGTTCTACCGATTTACGAGACAAGGTCGACTCCTAGCAAAGCACCAAGTCTACCTAATTCTCCGGACATATCCATTTAAGAATATTAAGATCTGTATCAAGCGTAGTATACTAATGTATTGTGCATATCGGCCCAGTATCGGATATCACGTGCTAGGGCTGGGGCTGGATAAGTGTCTGCCCCGTCCGAAACCATATCGGATGTCTGGTACTAGTCTCTATATCGGATATCATGACCTGGTCATAATATCACGATTGGATGCGCATCACTTTAAGAGCACTAATACCGTATCCTGCGTGACATCATCTCCATTATGACTGGAGTGACACTTCCGTCTTGACATCACATCCAATACACTACGATTCTCAATATACCCGGCATTGGCGTACACAGAACCAGTTACAGTCCTAGACGACCTCAACTAAAGTTTATCGATTGTCGTAGCATTAGCGATGTAAGTCTCAGGTTAAGACTATACACACCTACCTTGATTTCGGCCTCCCATAGACACATAGACATAATACCAATGGGATTCCGAAGGGTCTATCGAGCGAAGCTGTTTCCCGTACCATCGGTGAAACACGACCTCCTATCGCACTTGCACAAGTATCCAATACTTATATATATGAGAACTATGCTGTTGTGCCCTCACAACGCGCACAAGTGCAATACTAGCCTATTCCGCATTATCGATGTCCAGCCTCGATAATACTACGGCTAGGGATATTTAATGATTAATCCTTCGTGGACTGATACTGTCTCATATCATCTCAATCCAGGAACTAATCATAGGGACCTCTCTTCATTTATATATCTATGGTGATCTAATCACAAATGATGAGAGTGCAATTTCCTTGTTACATAGTTAATTTTGCTACAGCAACACAATGTTCTGTGCAAATAGTGACGCTATGGGTCATATTATCCAACAATGACAACTCTTGTCATCATATCTTATATGAACTTAACATTTGCCTCCAAAATAAATGATCATGAAGAGGGCCAACTCATCAGATATTTTGTTTAAGTCAAACCATTATTTATAATCTAAACATATTCGATGTTAAATTTGATCTTGACGAGGGTCAAGTAATCAAGAATAACAAAGAGTTCTGGTTTTGATTATAATAATGAAAGGCAATATTATAAACTTAAATTATTCGGAGGGATTTTAGTTTTAATTTGTTTTAAACTTTAGAATAAAACATTTTGAATGAAATAATGCACTAGTTAGGATCCCAGAAGAGTGGAAGGGTCACATCGATCCAACTTAAAGCCCAAACTTCTTAGGCTCTTATCGCCCTTTTGACAGAACCAGCTTGACATGCATCAATCAAACAAGCAACTAAATTCCAAATCTATTTAAATTAGGTCTCTTATTCATACATCTAATGTATTTTAGTTCATCACAATTTCTCTAAAATATTCATAATATTTTATTATCCAATCTTATTGGATAAATTTATGATATTATTTTATTATATTTAATTATTTATGAGACTTAAATATTTTATCCTAATCCTATTAGAATATAATTTTAATCTTCATTAAATTTGTATAACTAGAATCATTATTCTAGTAGGAAACAATTTCTTATATATTTGAATTTGAGATTAAATGTATCATATTTAAATTTGAACTCTAGATTTTTAATCTAATTATAAATCATTCAAATTTAATTTGTATCCTAATCTTATTAGGTTACTTATTTTAAATTCATTTTAGAGATAAATTCATAGTCCAATTAGAATTTTATTTTTTAATAAATTTTAATTGTATTATGATACATTAATTGAAATAAAATTAAATTCTTTAATTAAATTTTAATATAAATCAAATTTATTTAAAATTTAATTTATTATTATTATTATTATTTATTTTTTCGGGTGCTGACCTCAACACACTATGTGCTGACGTCAGCCACTATTATTCTTTTTTTAGATGACATCAGCATGATGTCATTTTATGACCTCATGCTGACGTCACCTCTTTGACCAGCAGCATCTGCTGCTGGTGTTCATAGAAACACCACGGCGCTGTTCTTAAAAGAACAGTGTCGTGATTATCTATTTACTTATTTGAATTTTCTTTTATTTTTCTGATTTAATTCTTAATCAAATCAATTTCCAATTAATCTCAACATAATTATGTCCCATAAATTTAAACATAATCAGTGCAATATGCATAAAATTATATCAAAAGCATGCAAATTAATTTAGGCTCTGATACCACTGTTGGAAATCCAGCATACGATATGCGGCGTAAAATTAAATTTTTTCAATTTTAAACATAAATTTTCAATCCAAGATCGTAATTAATTTTCATGCTTCTTGGTAATATTTATTTATAAAACATAAATAAAAATAACCTTAAACCTTTAAGTAATTCTCGTACCGTTTCTCGTAAATTCCTCAGAGCCACCCATACGTTTGGCCTCCAATTGTATCCACAGAAAGCAGAGTTAAGGATTTTGGATCTCTCAAATCCAATATTATGAAAGTGTCTTTTCTTTAGTGCTACCTTAAGAAAAGAGACTTGTTTTAGGGTTTATGTAATATTGGGAATATAAGAATTTTGCTTAAAGAAAATTCAAAATTTTCTTTATTTTATTTCTTTGCCTTTTGCCTTTCCACGTGAATTGCAAAAGTTTTCACCAATTTGTTGTTAACAAATTTAATGGCAAAATGGTTAATTTATAGGCTTTTAATTTGAGTTGTTTTAATTCCAATCAAATTAGAATTAATAGGATAAGATTTATTCATATTAAAATATGAATTTTAATCCATCCTAAATAAACAACCATTATCCTTATTTTATTTAATTAAATTAATTAAATAAAATTAATCAATCCTAATCAAATTAGAATACTATAAATCTGAAATTATAATTTAATACAACACTTTGCTAAATTACATTTCATCCCCTGTACTTTTGGAAATTACAAAATGACCCATGCACTTTTAGAAATTATGAAATAGCCCATAATTTTCAGATTTGCACTTTGGTCCTAAAATTTCAAGAATTCCATTTTTTATCCATAATTTCTGAAATTATGAATTTACCCCAAAGTTTAAGAACTTAACATTTAAGTAATAAAACATACATCTACATAATTTATCATTAACTCCTCAATATTTTAAAGTGTGTGACCCATTAGGTTCTTTCTTATGTTGACAATGGAGATAGTTATAGACTTCATAAGTCTCGATAAACTAATCTAACTAATTTATCCTCAATTAACTCCTTAATTAAGAAAGTAATTTCCATAGATCAAGAGCGACATCTAACAATGCATCATGACCCACAATTAAGAAAGAATACTAAATTTAGTGAAATCTATTCCTTATACGATTACCGTATGATTCAATCCTTTCGCCTCATACATATCCCGCCAACGATTTTAGAGTATGGAAAATGTCTACTCTATTAAATCATGGCTATTAGAACATTGACTTAAGCTGATAATATATATATATATATATATATATATATATATATAGTTTCTGAAATTCCTTTCAGAACTCGCCATGACCATGGACTTATATTATCACTTATGTCAAATCACGCCTCTTGGGATATCGACTCTATGTTATCCAGAGCGGTGAATCCTTTATTGATCATTCACTATCTTCGTACGCTTTTCATATTTCTCGCTATGGACTACGAAGGTGTAATGTCAAAGCATATATGATCCACACACAAGATACCATGGAGACCTCAAGTCTAAGGATCATTCATACTATCGTTACAAAGATAAATCCCATAGACATGTGGATAACACTCCATATGGGTTCTCAAGCGGGTCAGTTCGATATACTTGTTCTCCAACAAGCATCCTTATGTTAAACTAAGTGAACAATTTCACTAGTAGTTTATTAGATCAGCTACCTTCCTTTGATAAGGATGCATACATAATATATGCCGATCTAAACTGGATCTATCAATGTCTTGCGTTGATAATTCTACGATCGGGAACATTTAAGAATGACTGGATCTCATAAATTATACTAATTTAATTTATTTAATCGTCATTCTAATGACTTTATTTTACAAGTAGTCAAAATTACTTATGGACAATACTTATAAATAAACTGCCAAATTTTATTAATCAATGCAATAATATAAAATTACATATTTACCCCTGGATCTAGGGCATATAACCAATATTAATGTTGTGTATAGTAGCTTTCAAATCCTTCTACTCTTGTGGAATGAGGTCACAGAAGCCATAGAGGCTCTAATAGTTATCTGACAAATGGAAAATAGCTCCAACAATGGGTTCATGTCATTGCCTCTCTGGGGGAACCCCTAAATTTATCTAATGATGAGAATGATATCATGTGAGGGACTATCACAAGGCTATAAAATGGAGTGCCATATAATCTTCCTAAAGCTTCGTACATGCTATAAGAGGATGCCAGATATACTGTAGCAATCTCGCTATCTAAAAGATTTATAGCTATGTAAAGACCAACACATGGCTGAATGCTAGAACTCAAGAAGCATCACTCTAATAGGATACACATGAAATCTCTAAAATACCCATACTCGATGAGGGAAGGGCCAATTATTGAATGCTTTCTATCCTGTTGGACCAAAGATGCCCTCAGGGGCACTCCACTATAGAAGGTTAAGTCAAGTTAAAGAAGAAAACCTTCACAAATTCCCTCCCTACATATATGAAAGGTTGGAATCTCTCAAGTAAGAAACTATACTCCTAAAATTATTTACAAGGACCTTCACGAGGAATATCTGAGATCCACATTTCAAAAGAGCATGCTCTCTATAGAAGGTTATCCATTCATTGTTGCGGTTTAGTTCTTTTAGGAAGGACTATCTACCATGCAAATCAACACACCAGAATCAATAGAAGAAGAGGTTCAACCAGAACCTCGGGTTACACAACGATGCAAAATGTCCATGACTAAGAACCCTAAGGGAAAGGGAAATTCAAGACCAAAGGTCGTCGAAGGAGAAACCAATAACCCAAAAGGAATGGGAGGAGATGATGTCCTCAAACAAGTCCATGAAGGTGTACTTTTAATACCATTTATACGAGTTCTGCGATTCTTTAGAAGTAATTTTGATGTTTTAATGTTTTTATATGTTATATTATTTATCTTATAAAATGTCAAAGGTCATATTTTTTGGGTGTTTTTCTATATAGGAGCAATGCTAATGCGAAATAGATGTCAAATCCTTGTAAAGTTATGAGAACGGGCTAGTCCCAACTAGCTTTTGTGTACTCTTTTAGAAATTTCGAAATATTAGAACTCATTTTGGTATAACATTGACGGCATTGAAAATTAGGCTCAAAGAAAATCACATGTGTATAAATAATGCATGATATGGCTAAGAGACTAGGAAGTTACAAGCATTTTAATTTTCAACTTAGAACCAGCGAGGTAGAGAGTCGATGATAGAATGGCCAATTTATAACAACCTTTTCGTTTGGATGACCTATCACAGTGTTTGAACGAACCAACCACATTCGTGAGTTGTTCGAACCTAGAATGTTGAACACTAATCATTTGAACGTCTTATCGTGGCGTTCGAACGACGTGTTCAGTTTTACTTTTTTTTTTACATGTTTTTCTATTTCTATTTGATCCTTTTATTTATTCTCTATCATGTTCTTAGACTTACTCTCATGATTTAGATTCTAAAATACAATCTTTTCCTATTACCTTTGTGATGGTGATATATCATAGAACTAATCGGATTAGGTATAATTAGCATACTTTATCATATATGTGCTTAAAGCATATATCTACGAGAGATAACTTATATGATGAAGCTCATGGAGTGATTTACATAGGAACCAAATAGGGATTTGGTATATAAGACCCTATCATTCCTAAATCTTCATAGTCGTAGGATTATCAATATTGATGACATTGATAATCTGTATAAACTAGCATGATGGTTATTACGCCTACTAAAACTGGGGTAGCCATTCTCATAGGCTACTAGCAAGGTTCGATTTCTTGGTGTAACACATGGATGCTTATTTGAACAACAAGTCCAATGAGCTGACCTCTATAAGAGTTTCCATATGGAAGTGTTTATTCCACATGTCTATATAAAGCTATTGATAGTGATGTATGAATGATCCTTAGACTTAAAGTTTTCACTAATATTACATATGAATCTTGTAACTTTTACACCAACCTGAGTCGTCATTTGAGGATTGTAAATAGAGGAGTGATAGGGTTACATGTGAAGTATGTGAGGATACCTTCAGTCATTGAAGAAAGTAACCAGCCAAACGGAATTTGATCCTGAGTTTTCCATATCTAATGAGCATTATTAGCAATGGTTTGTTTTGTGTCTCCAGTTCTGGTTGCTATAAATGTAGGAGGTATTTCAATAGTTCCAAATTAATGAACTTTTCAAGTTAATTCCCTCCAATTGAAGGAAGAACTTCAGATCGCCATAACAAATAGTCTGATCTGTCCAATTTGATATGTATACTGAAAATGATAAATAGTTTGATGAATTATAGTTCATCAAAGGAGTTACATTTGCATTCAATGATGATGCAATGCTAAAGAGATTGATGGTTGGATTTTCATAAGCCATTGAATCTTACTTTGATACCCAATAAGAAATATATTTGATGAGAAACTAATGCTTGGATACCGAGAAAATTAAAAGAGTTATGAATATAACCTATTGATGGTGGATTTTTATAACACCGACTCTGGAAAAAAACAGAGGAGGAGCATGACCATAAGAGGTGTTTGACCAGATGAGGTACATGACTAGAGAAGAAGCATGACCTGAGAAGGGCATGACCATAATATGTGCATGACAAGAGGAAGAGCATGACAAGAAGAATAACATGACCAGAGAATATGAGGAGTATGACTAGAGCATGAGCTGTTGGGAAGCGGCCGCGAGTACGCAACGGAAAATCAAAATTATTATGCCGCTTTCCCTTTGTCCAAGACCCATTTGTTTTAATTATTCTACAAGCCTAGGCATGTTACTATATATTCTAAGTATAAAACTCATAAAACATGCAAAGAACATAAACCTAAACATGCTAACTATCATAAGAACTCTAATTAAAATAAATAAAGAAAAAGACTTACTTGAACCGAAGACTCCACCAGTCCTCCCTCCAATCTATAAGCTTTTCTCGAACTCAGCAAGCTCTTCCACGTTCCAAAGAGCCACCCAAGTGTGTGGCCTCCAAAGATGCACACACCAAAGCAAAAAATCAACGACAACGCCTCGAGTGCACAAGTATTTTGCCCTTGGTTCTAGCCTAGGCAAATACCTGAAAACTCTTAACTCGAGGTTCCTCTAGTCAATTAGACTTAAGGATCCTCAAAATCAGTGGCTTACTCTTAAAATTTAGAGTTGCTCACGTATATAAACCCAAGATATGAAAGGTTTTGGTGTAGCAAATTTGTGAAGAATTCTTTGGATTTATATAGTGCTCCAAAGACAACAAAATTAATTAAGAATCTGATGTGGGATAAAAGCTAATTTAATCTTAGCCATTGGATCTTAATTTAGTGGTTTAATGAGATTATAAAACCCTAATAAGAGTTTGGGCCGAATTGGAATTCAAAACAAATAACAAAAAAAATTTACTATTCAAGTTACTATCCATATTACTATTCACGTGAATAGTAATTTTTTAAATTCCAATTCCCAAAGTGCCCCTATCGTCATTCACCAATCCCTAAGCCACTATGGAACCTCATAAATGATATGTTCAATAATTAAACACATTGAACCATTTATGAACAATTCCCACAACAATCATATATGCTGTTATATTTGTACTGTGCACTGTTAACCATTGATTTCGACTTTGTTGTGTGTGACCTTTTGGGTTCCCCTCAAGTTGGACATGAAATGAATTGTGATAATTTAATCGAACATAAATTATCCTCCGATCAGATGGTCGTTCGATTTCAATGACCAAGGTTGAGATCTAGCAACATGCCAAGGCCCCTAAATGAGAAGGAAAGATATATATACCCATTCTGTATGTGATTTACATATGATACGGTCCCTCGCCTCACTATATCCCCACCTATCGACCTAGGGTATGAAACGTGTCTACCCATATGGTCAAATGTATGATGTTGATTAGTGTCATGAATCGTGCTAACCCAAGAATCTCACATGATACTTCCGCTGAGGCCACAGTCTCAAGCACTGATCACACATATCAACCCACGAACTAGAATACTACTTTTACAAGAAACTATTATCCGAGAGAGTGGCGATTCTCTGTTGTATCTTTACAAACTTCATGTGTTTCAACAAATGACCGAATCATACCCTTATGACCGGATCTTTTGAACCGGGGAAGGAGAATGTCAAAGTTATTTGATCCACACATAAGATTGTAAAGACCTCAAGTCAAAGGACTAGTCATATAATCGATACATGAAAGTTCTCACAGACACACAGGATAAAAACTCCATATGAAAACTTTCGGTGGTCAGTTTGATGGACACGAGCAACTCATGCATCCATGTGATACAAAAAGCGGACAGATCTCCGCTAGTAGCCTATGAGATCGGCTACCCCACTTAAGGGCAGATCATATCATCATGCTAGTCTCTCCGCTTTGTGAACGCCCAGATTATTCACAAAACTACGACTAGGAACATTTAAGAGTAATGATTCTCATAAGGCGTGGAAGCCATCGTCTTATTACTCCAAGGGCTTTATTACAGTGTTGATGATTCATATAAGTTATGTAAGACACGTATAATAAAGATTTTCCATTTTATTAATTAATGAAAATATTACAAATACATATACATATTGCCCATCCACAAGTTGGGTATAGGACATATCCCTAACAATCTCCCACTTGCACTATAGCCAACTAGTATGAATCTGGACACCATACTCTCGGGTGTGCCTATTATGCTTCTGTTGAGTAAGCCCTTTAGTTAGAGAATCTGCAAGATTATCTTCTGTGGGTATTTTCTCTATAATAACTTATTTTCTCTCAACAACCTCCCTGATGAGATGAAATTGCCTGAGTACATGCTTGGATTTCTGGTGGGACCTTGGTTCATTTGATTTAGCAATGGCACCCGTGTTGTCACAGTACATCGTGACGCCATTCTTTATCGCGGGAAGCACTTCCACCTCCGTGATGAACTTCTTTATCCAGACTGCTTCTTTAGCAGCCTCAGATGTTGCAATATACTCGGCTTGAGTGGTGGAGTCCGCTGTAGTTGACTCATTTGAGCTTTTCCAACTGACACCACAACCATTTAAAGTAAACTGATATCCTCTTTGCGATCTGGTGTCATCCCTATCGGTCTGAAAGCTCTCATCACAGTAACCAATGACTTTCATCTCATAATAATCTCCGTATGTCAAAAGACATCCTTAGTTCTTCTCAGATACTTGAGTATTGTTTTGATAGCTGCCCAGTGTTGCTCACCAGGATTTGCCTGATACCTGCTCGTTATGCTAAGAGCATAAGAGACATCAGGTCTTGTACATAGCATGTCGTACATGATCGATCCTATTGCTGAAGCATAATGGATCCTACTTATACACTCTCTATCTGAAAGAGTATGTGGACATTGCTCCTTAGATAATTTGATTCCATGGCAAGTAGGTAAATTACCTCTTTTGGAATCTTCCATTTTGAATCTTTTCAAAACTTTATCTATGTATGTAGATTGAGAAAGTCCTAACAACCTCTTAGATCTATTACGGTAGATCTTAATGCCGAGGATATAGGCTGTTTCTCTCAAATCTTTCAAGGAGAAATTCTGAGATAACCATTGTTTGGTGGCTTACATCATGGGAATATCATTCCCAATGATTAATATGTCATCGACATATAATATAAGAAATACTACAGTACTCTTACTACTTTTCCTGTAAACATAAGGCTCGTCTACATTTTTTATGAAGTCAAATTCTTTGATTGTCTCATCAAATCGTATATTCCAACTTCTGGAGGTTTGCTTGAGTCCATAAATAAATCGTTTAAGCTTGCATACTTTATTATGATCATCCTTAGATGCAACCCCTCAGGTTGTGTCATTTAGACTTCCTCTACGAGGTTCCCATTAAGGAAAGCTGTTTTGACATCCATATGCCAAATCTCATAATCAAAGTGTGTAGCTAGTGCCAGTAAAATTCAAATGGACTTTATCATTGCAACAGGCGAGTTGGTTTCGTCATAGTAAATTCATTGGATTTTTCTATAACCTTTCGCCACCATCCTAGCTTTATAGGTTTGGATGTTGCCTTCTGCATCAGTTTTACGCTTGTCAATCCATTTGCAGCCTATGGGTTTTATCCCCTCAAGTCCATCTACCAAGTCCCAGACTTGATTATGATACATAGAGTCTATTTTGGATTTCATGGCCTCAAGCCACTTGACTGAATCAATGTCAAGCATTGCTTCGTCATAAATGGTGGGATTGTCATTATCAATGACCTAATCATGTTCCTCATCAATATGGAAACCATATCTTTCAGGCTCATGTCTTTCCCTACCAGACATTCTGAGTTCATAACCTTGTGGTTGTTCCGTCGCTTCCCTTTTGAGGGGCCTGGGGTTTATTTCTATGTTAGTCTGTTCTTCTCGTACCTCTTCGAGGTCAAGTGTACTCCCACTATATTTCTTGAGAAGGAATTCATTCTCTAGAAATTTAACATTTCGTGAGACAAATGTTCTTTGTTCATTTGGGACGTAGAACACGTATGCTCTTGAGTTCAAGGTATATCCTATAAACTTATATTTAACTGCCCTATCATGCAATTTGTTAGTTTGTGTGAGCTTGACATATGACTCACATCCCCAAACTCTTAGATAACTAAGACTAAGACGTTTCCCAGACCATAACTAATATGGTGTTTGACTAACAGTCTTGGAAGGAACTTGGTTTACTAGTAGTTTTGCAGTTTCTAAACCAAGACCCCAAAATGAAATAGGTAGACCCGTTCCTGGCATCATTGATCAGACCATATCTAATAATGTCCGATTTCTCCTTTCGGAGACCCCATTATATTGTGGAGTTCCCGAAAGAGTCCACTGGGAAACAATGTCATTTTCTCTCAAGTAATCTTGAAATTCGTTGCTTAAGTATTCACCACCTCGGTCAGACCTTACTGACTTAATACTTTTATTAAGCTGGTTTTCTACTTCAGCCTTGAAGTCTTTGAATTTCTCAAACGCTTCAGATTTGTATCGCATAAGGTACACATACCCATATCGCGAATGATCATCGATAAAGGTAATGAAGTAGGAGAATCTACCTCTAGCGGTGGGTGACATTGGTCCGCATACATCAGAGTGTATAAGTTCTAATGTCTCCGCTGCACGCTGTCCTTTACCTTTGAAGGATAATTTGGTCATTTTATCAAGTAAACAAGACTCACAAGTTCCATAAGGTTTATATTTGAAGGGTTTGAAATACCCATCCTTATGTAGCTTAGTTAATCTTGTTTCATTGATATGACCTAAGAGACTGTACCATAGAAGTGATTCATTGAGATTATTTGTGTTAACATTGTATATATTAGAGGTTGAACATTCTTTGTTAGTTTGTAAGACATAGATACCATTATTCAAAATACCATCTCCAAATTTTATTTCATTGAAATAAATAGAACATTCATTACAACTTATTAGGCATGAAAAGCCTTAATTACATAAAGAAGAAATTGAAATGATGTTCTTTACAAGAGAAGGTACATAAACACAATCTTCTAAGTCTAAAACTAACCATTCGGCAAAACTAATGAATAAGTCCCCACGCACAATGCAGCCAATTTTGCTCCATTACCCATGCGTAAGTCAACCTCCCTATGACGGAGTCTCATAATGTTTCTCAGGCCCTGCATATTGTTACACAAGTGAGTCCCACAACCGGTGTCAAGCATCCAAGTAGAAGGTTCAGAGTTTTGAAAATATAGTTCAATCATATACAACATACCTGAAGCATCTGGGGGCGAGGCCCACGTCATTATCAGTAGCAGTCTTGCCGGGTATGTCAATCTGGGGGCGAGGCCCACATCATCATCAGTATCAGCTTTGCCGGTTATGGAGACATCATAACAGTTTTGCCAGGTACGGCACTCCTGGTATGGAGACATCAGATCAGTTTTGCAAGGTACGACACTTCGGGTATGGAGACATCAGAACAGTTTTGCCAGGTACGGCACTCCGGGTATGGAGACATCAGATCAGTTTTGCCAGGTACGGCACTCCTGGTATGGAGACATCAGAATAGTTTTGCCAGGTACGACACTCTGGGTATGGAGATATTATATCAGCCACGTACGACACTCCGGGAATGGAGACATCAGATCATTTCATCCAGGTACGGCATCCAGAAAACTACGACACCCTAGGTACGAGGTTAGCACGCCAGATACGACATTTAGACCACAGCGACACCTTAGGTACGGGGTTAGCACGCCAGGTACGGCATGTGGACTATTGTGGACTACTGCGACACCCTATGTATGGGGTTAGTGTTGGATAATATGACCCATAGCGTCACTATTTGCACAGATCATTGTGTTGTTGTAGCAAATTAACTATGTAACAAGGAAATTGCACTCTCTTCATTTTGTGATTAGATCACCATAGATATATAAATGAAAAGAGGTCCCTATGATTAGTTCCTGGATTGAGATGATATGAGACAGTATCAGTCCACGAAGGATTAATCATTAAATATCCCTAGCCGTAGTATTATCGAGACTGGACATCGATAATGCGAAATAGGCTAGTATTGCACTTGTGCGCGTTGTGAGGGCACAACGGCATAGTTCTCATATATATAAGTATTGGATACTTGTGCAAGTACGATAGGAGGTCGTGTTTCACCGATGGTACGGGAAACAGCTTCGCTCTGGATAGACCCTTCGGAATCCCATTGGTATTATGACTAGGTGTCTATGGGAGGCCGAAATCAAGGTAGGTGTGTATAGTCTTAACCTGAGACTTACATCGCTAATACTTACGACAATCGTAAACTTTGGTTTTGGTGGTGGGGGATCTTAACTGGTTCTGTGTTCACCTCTTCTGGGTTTATCAGGAATCGTAGTGTATTAGATGTGATGTCAAGACGGAAGTGTCACTCCAGTCATAATGGAGATGATGTCACGCAGGATACGTATTAGTGCTCTTCAGTGATGCGCATCCAATCGTGATATTATGACCAGGTCATGAATATCCGATTATAGAGACTAGTTACCAAACATCCGATATGTGTTTCGGACGGGGCAGACACTTATCCAGCCCCAGCCCTAGCACGTGACTATCCGATACTGGGCCGATATGCACAATACATTAGTATACTACGCTTGATAAAGATCTTAATATTCTTAAATGGATATGTCCGGAGAATTGGGTAGACTTGGTGCTTTGCTAGGAGTCGACCTTGTCTCGTAAATCGGTAGAACGTAGTACTTGGTACGTACGTGATTCGGATACTCCGACGACCGTATTTACTGCCAGATTATCCGGGGATCTCATGGGTCGCTTCCCGATAATCCACCGATGACGCACAACTCGCACTCTTGAATAATCTGGGATTATACAGAAGAGAGATAAAATTAATCTAGGATTAATAACGGAGATGTTTTATCCGGGATAAAATGTCGTCTAAAGAGAGAGAACGATTAATTCGGAATTAATCGATGTATTAATATATTCGATATATTAGACGAAATTAGATTTCGACGAGGAATTAAAATTAGATTTTAATTCGGGCAAACGAGTTAATTTAGAATTAATTCGTTAGCGACGTAAATAATAATTTCGCCAGGCGCAATTATTTATTTAAATTCGATTGAATTAACGTCGCGACGTAAGCTCGGTATTTCGGAAATATCGAACCCGAACGCGTGAGTGCATGTGGGCCCACTTTCATTTGGAAACGTGTGGGGCCCACATGACACATGTCATTCTAATGCTTTGCATGTAGATTGTGTACATTGCACTCAATGTCATTGCATGGAGTTTGAGTGTTTGACACTCTAAGCCATTGCATGTTTTGTGTCATAAATTTATTATTAATTTAATAAATATTATGGCATAAATATAAATTGATTTTTGGTAAATCATTTTAACTCAATATACACAATTCAACTCTCTCATTCTCTCTTCTCACCTCATGCCCAAAACAGAAACTTTGGACTGGTTTTGAACCAGAAAAATCGTGAGCAAGGGAAGCCAAGAGTTGGGTTTTCATGGTGAAAACCGCAAGTGCTAGCACACTACGAGTCTTGCGAAGGTGGTAGGGAGGTTCGACCATGAGACGGGATCCATCCGACGAAGCTAGGAGCTCCGTTTCTTCACTCAATTTTCTGTTATTGTAGGACAGTGGACTGTTGCAGTGGTGAGATCAAGGCAGTGCGTTTTTGGGCTTGAATCGTCTTCAAATCGACATAACCGATCAATGTGAGTATTCCGCTACCTCCGTTGATGTATTCACGCATTATTTCATGTCTTGATTTGATCTTGGGACCTTAGAATAAACCAACAGTTAGCACGCCAGGTACGGCATCCAGACAACTGCGACACCCTAGGTACGGGGTTAGCATTCAGACAATTGCGGCACTCTAGGTACGGAGACGCAACTACGACACACTAGGTATATGGTTAGCATTCAGAAAACTACGACACCCTAGGTACGGGCTTAGCACGCTAGGTACGACATTCAGACCACAGCGACACCCTAGGTACGAGGTTAGCACGTCAGGTACGACATGTGGACTATTGTGGACTACTGCGACACCCTAGGTACGGGGTTAGCATTCAGACTACTGCGACACCCTAGGTACGGGGTTATCATTCAGACAATTGCGGCACTCTAGATACGGAGACGCAACT
Source organism: Zanthoxylum bungeanum (assembly GCA_019454045.1). NCBI lineage: Eukaryota > Viridiplantae > Streptophyta > Magnoliopsida > Sapindales > Rutaceae > Zanthoxylum > Zanthoxylum bungeanum. Next base: position 6,023 of record SKCR01023246.1, on the reverse strand, counting down.
ACGACACCCTAGGTACGAGGTTATCATTCAGAAAACTACGACACCCTAGGTACAAGGTTAGCTTGCCAGGTACGACATTCAGACCACAGCGACACCCTAGGTACGGGGTTAGCACGCCAGGTACGGCATGTGGACTATTGTGGACTACTGCGACACCCTAGGTACGGGGTTAGCATTCAGACAACAACAACATCACTGCGACACTCTAGGTAAGAAGACGCAATCGTGACGCCCTAGGTACGGGGTTTAGCATAATCAAATCAACTCACATCAGCATGGCAAGTCAAGTGGCAGCTGGTGAGCCAGGTAAGTAAAAATGCATTGCACGTACTTTGATAGGATTGTCATTGTCACACACTGCACAAGTCCCATCAAAGTGGGGGCGACTGTAGGCATTGCATTTTTGCATATAAGTCCCGATGATGAGTCTTGTACGGAGACACTACCTCTTTAGTTGTGAAAGTCGCGGGAAACATACGTTGGAAGGGTAAAATTGGAAAATGGAATTTTTGTTAGATTTAATCCAGTTGTTTAGCTTCAGTTGCTTGTTGGATCTCTATTTCAAAGCTTATCATCGGCCCAAAACCCCCATTAACCACTTACCAAACCATAAACCAAACCTAAACACCCAAGCCTACCCAAAGAACCAAAGCCCACACCCATGGAGCCTACGTCACGCCCATCACTCTCTAGATTAGGGATATGCACATTTAACACATGCTAAAATCAAGTCAAATCCCTTCCTAATTAAAAGAAATCTCATAGATCCCTTTCCTAATCAAAGCCAATCATAATCCTAAATTAGGAGATATTTTCCTTATGAGATACCAATTAGAGAGATGTCTGTAGGCATTGCATTTTTGCATGTGAAACCCGATGATGAGTCTCAGTTGGAGGCACTACCTTTTTAGTTAAGGATATTGCGGGAAACGGTCGTCGGAAGGGAATCGGTATTTCGTTAGATCCTTGTTCACTTATTTGGCGTCAAGCTCACTTGTTGGACCTCCGTTTAGATCACCTTTGGACCATAAAAAAAAACCAAAAACCTTTTAATCTAGCCCATACACGCCTAACCCACTCACCAAGCCAAACCAAGCCCACACCACATCTAGCCACATGCCCACCATGACTAGGCCCACACGCCCATCACCCAAATTAAATAAAATATTAAATAAAATATTAATTAGATAATGTAATTGAATTAATAAAATAATTAAACCATTTACCAATTAAATAAAACATAAAATATAATCCTAGCTAATTTAGATAAATCAAATATATTAACTTCCTAACTAAACAAAATCATATACTAAATTAAATAAATATCATGCCTAATTAAATCACTCATAACCAATTTAAATATATTGACTTCCTAATCTAAACCAATATTGTCTCCATCAAATCCATTGCTTTCCTTCTTTAACACTGAATCAAATCCCTTCCTTGTGAGACAAAGAGAAGCTCTAACCCTTCTCTATATAAATAACCCCTAACCAAGACATGCATTCCCCTAGCTCATACACACAACTCACACGCAAATCACAGCAAGATACCCTAGACATTACTCGCAAATCACAAGAAAAATAGAAAACAATTCTCTTCATCCCCACCATCACTTTACTGAAAATACAGCAGCCATTCACAGCCCCTACAACCATCAAAACAGCCCTTAATCACCACCGAAAAACAGCCTCATAAACCCCCACACATCACCAAAAATTACCCCAAAAACAACAGCTACATACACCAAAAATTATCCCAAAAACAGCAGCCCTGAACAAGCAAACAACAGCCCAAAATCACCTTTAAACAGCAGCAAATTAACCCCAAAAATAGCAACAAATAACCCCAAAAACAGCAGCCATTCACGCCAAAACAGTGACCTGAACAGTGAGCAGAAAATACAGAGGAAACAGTAGTAAAATGGAGGCCAAACAGCAAGTAAAACAGCAAAACAGTGAGCTAAAACGCAAACCAGTGAACCAAAGAAGTTGAGGAGCTTTACCCTTCCGATCACCGTGAAACGCAAGTCCGAAAGTCGGCAAAAAAGGTTAGACCTGAGGGTATTTTCCACATTCGTTTTCTATTTTATTTTTATTATTCATTGAGTATTGTTCGCATGATTGTTATGTTAAAATGCATGTTGTGGCCCGTGAGTAGATAAATATGCATGGATTACGAAATATTGTATGTTGTGGCCTTGGAATAAATGAAAGATGTGTCAACTCTTGCGGTATATCAGATGGAAACCCAGACATAAATTTCATAGCCGATTCCGAATGGACGGTAGTATGATCTGTACTCGGGATACAACTCCACATACCGCTTGAGTAAACGACACTTTATTTTGTTTTATGTTGATTTGATTTATTTATTATTCGTCATTTGAATTCCGCATGTTACTTGTTTATGCATGATGCGATCGAGCGCATGGGCTTAGTAAGTCGGATTAAAGGTCCCTTATTTGGAGGGGTTAAAACCCTTTACCACGATGCTTTGCCGCGCCGGTTGATGTGTGTTCGGTTGAATGTAAGAAATGTTCAATCGGGTACACTAAGTTTGATATTATTGTCTTTATTCTTTGTATGCATGATGCGATCGAGTGCATGGGCTTAGTAAGTCGGATTAAAGGTCCCCTATTTGGAGGGGTTAAAACCCTTTTACCACGATGCTTTGCCGTGCCGGTTGATGTGTGTTCGGTTGAATGTAAGATATGTTCAATCGGGCATACTAAGTTTGATATTATTGTCTTTATTCTTTGTATGCATGATGCGATCGAGCGCATGGGCTTAGTAAGTCGGATTAAAGGTCCCCTATTTGGAGGGGTTAAAACCCTTTACCACGATGCTTGCCGCGCCAATTGATGCATATTCGGTTGAATGTAGAGTGTGTTCAATCGGGTATATGAAGTTTCATATAGTTATCTTTATCTTTGTACGTATTGTAATGAAAAGCGCATGGGCTCATTGTGTTGGACTAAAAAGGTTCTCCATTTGGGGGAAGAAAAGCCTAAAAGGCTACCTTTGCCATGATATTTGCCGCGTCTTTCATATATTGATTGATGAGTTTCAATCAAGTCCCAAGATCATAAATCATGCATAAAAACGAGTAGAATACAACCAAATGAGGTGCGGAAAAACTCACATGGATCGGTAGAGATGCAACAAAGATGGACCAAATTCGCACTTCATGTTTCTGCCTCCATCAAGCTCGGTTTTGGGCCTTCTTGAACTGCAGTGGACTGCACGGTGGGGGCTGTTTTGATGCTCCAAAAATCGGCCATGAAAGACTCCATTGAAGCTCCAAGCTTCAAGCTTTCCAAGCTCACAAATTCGTTTCCATATCACCATAATATAAACCATGTGTGTGCTAGCACTACTCTTCTTCATTTGCTTCTCAAAATTTCGGTCAAACCAGAAATTTTGGAGAAGAGAAATCGGCTCCTAGCCGAAAGTGGAAGAAGGGAGAAAAGAGAGGGAGAGGAAGAGATGCGTAAAAGGAGAGAGAGAAAAGTAAAAGGAAAATAAAATGTAATAGGTTTTTATATTTTTTTCAAAATTAAAAACCATTTATCATATATTTTACTTTTCCTTAAATGCTAAAGTCAAAAGCAAAAAGAAAAAGTTGCATTTTCAACTTTTACATCAATCACTCAAATCAAGTGACAACATGTCACATCACTCAAAGTGACATTTTATTTGACGCTTGATGTGACTAGCGATTTGACGATCGATTTGATTTGCGTGCCGCACTCGAATTCGAAATGCGAATGCCCTCGCAAATAATCCCGGGCTTGGGTTCGCTAATTCTAAATTAACGAATTTTCCGTTGCGTCGTAATTAAATGATTACGCCTAGCGAAATCACTATTCACGTCGCTAACGAATTAATTCTAAATTAATTCGTTCGCCCGAATTAAAATCTAATTTTAATTCCGCGTCGAAATCCAATTTCTTATAATATATCGAATATATTATTTTATCGATTAATTCCAAATTAATCGTTCTCTCTCTTTAATTAATATTTTATCACAGATAAAATATCTCCGTAATTAATCCCAGATTAATTTTCTCTCTCTTCTAATTAATCCCAGATTAATTAAAGTGCGAGTTATACATCATCGGTGAATCTTCGGGAAGCGACCCATGAGATCTCCGGATATGTTGGCAGTAAATACGGTTGTCGGACTATTCGAACACGTAAGTACCTCGTACTACGTTTATACCGATTTACAAGACAAGGTTGGCTTCTAGCAAAGCGCCATGCCTACCCAAATTCTCCAGAAATATTCTTACAGGAATATATAGATCTGTATCAAGCGTAGTATACCGTAGTATTGTGTATATCGGCCCAGTATCGGATAGTCACGTGCTAGGGCTGGGGCTGGATAAGTGTCTGCCCCGTCCGAAGCACATGTCGGATGTCTGGTAACTAGTCTCTATAATCGGATATGCATGACCTAGTCATAATATCCCGATGGTTGCGCAACATTAAGAGCACTAATACCGTATCCTGCGTGACATCATCTCCACTATGACTGAAGTGATACTTCCGTCTTGACATCACACCCAATACACTACGACTCTCTGATAAACCCAGAAGTGGTGTACGCAGAACCGGTTTTAAAGCCCTGTACCACCAAGACCAAAGTCTACCGATTATCGCAAGTATTAGCGATGCAAGTCTCAGGTTAAGACTATACACACCTACCTTGATTTCGGCCCCCCATAGACACATAGTCATAATACCAATGGGATTCCGAGGGGTCTATCCAGAGCGAAGCTGTTTCCCGTACCATCGGTGTGAAACACAACCTCCTATCGCACTTGCATAAGTATCCAATACTTATATATATGAGAACTATGTCGTTGTGCCCTCACAACGCCACAAGTGCAATACTAGCCTATTCCACATTATCGATGTCCAGTCTCGATAATACTCCGGCTAGGGATATTTAATGATTAATCCTTCGGGGACTGATACTGTCTCATATCATTCTCAGTCCAGGAACTAATCATAGGGACCTCTCTTCATTTATATATCTATTGTGATCTAATCACAAATGATGAGAGTGCAATTTCCTTGTCACATAGTTAATTTGCTACAACAACACAATGATCTGTGCAAATAGTGACGCTATGGGTCATTTTGTCCAACAATCTCCCACTTGGCACATAGCCAGTCACTCAAGTGTCCCACACCCGAACTATGAACGGTTCGCTCAAATTGCTAAGGAAAGGTTTTCGTCAGCGGATTTGTTTAATTATCGTCTGACGCGATTTACACGATCATCACATCGCCACGATGTATGATCCGAACGAATCAGATGATACTGAAGTATATATCTGGATCGTCGATGAGACCTTTAATTCCTTAGCATGTGCTGACGCCTAGCTCAGCTGCTAAAAGAACTATATCTAATCTAATTAGATTTATTTTCGATCCAAATGGCTTCTATTGCTGCCTCAGCTGCAGCAATAATCCGCATTTGTTGTTTATTCGGCAACATTTATCTTGCTCGGAAGATTTCCAGCTCACTGTCCCAGTGTTCAAACTTTATAGTACCGTATTATTTAATTGTTTGGAAACTTGCAGCGGTGATCCCAGTCACTTCAAGTTGTCATCTCCATAGTTTAGACAACATCTTTAGTTCTCTCTAGATACTAACAGATGTTCTTAATCTTCAATCCAGTGACTATCACTTGGATTGACCCGATTGTGACTCCATATGCTCGAAGCGTATGAGACACAATACAAGTACATTTTAAATGTACAATTTCCAGAGAGTGTTAACAACTCCAAATCTATCCCTGTAGATCTTTATTCCTTGAATAAAGGTTGTTACTCCCCAGAATTCTACGGAGAATTTCTATGAAAGAATATCTATGAAAGCCAAGCTTTCACCAATTGCTTTATGGGAATTTCATTGTCGTGCCTTCCCACTACCCTCCTTATATACACAAGAATCATTTCGTTTGAGTCAAATCATAAAACATTATGATTATTTCAAAACGTCAGTTCCAA